>JAQQSW010021207.1:0-10706 GCA_028646575.1 Pseudocheirus occidentalis
TGTCATTGGCCAAACTCAGCTTTGACTAAATGGCCTTTCCAGAAACCATAGAACATCTTAGATTTCATGATTTCTTGCTCTCATTCCTCTAAGCTGGGGAGGGAGAGAAAGTTCACATTATTTTAGTGTTGAAACCCAGAGAGAATTTCCTTGGAGATCCTGAAGAAACCTGGGGCCAATGCTGCCAGGCTTAACCTTCTCCCTTGGATACTCAGCCCTTTCCCCTCCTCCCCTCACTGGGCAGCTGCCACAAGGAAAACAGAGCTGCTCTGCCAGAAGTGAAAGCCAGAGACAGAATTCCCCAGGTGAGCCCCAGTCTGTGACTAATCAGTCTGAGAGCTGATTAGCGATAAAAATCGAGAAGAATGTTTTGCATAATTTGGCAAAACTCAGTGTCTACATGTGCGAGTGTTTGTTTATTGGGTGTTCTTTCAGCCTGGTGAGACAGTTTCACTCCTAGAGAAAAGGGAAAAAAATCTTGCTTTCCCGCAGTTGGAGCTGTGTGGGCCTGCCTGTCTCCTGGACAGGGGAAGGGTGGGATGAGGGTAGGAGTGCAGGGAGAGGCGGGGTGGAGTTCTGGTGCCAGAGTGTGTGGGGAGGGGGCCAAATTTGGAGGCAGGTTCCTTGGATCTCATCTCTGTTTTGCCTGTCACACTTGGAAAATTCCAAAGCTCTTCAGCTGCATGGCTGAAAGCAAAAAAGGATGGTGAGGGAGGAAGGAGGATGGATGAAAAGATTCATTTTAACTGAACTTCTGGGAATAGTCTGCTATCAGACAGTCTGTGTGCCAAAAAAATAGCTATGTAAGGCAAAAAACCGTTAAAGAAATAATAATTCCATTCTCACCCCTCGCCCTTCCCCCAATAAATCCCATAACTCAAGACTGTGTAATTCAATAAAGAGTTAATAAGCAATTATTGAATTCAAGACACTGTTCAGGAGCAGGAGATAAAAAAGTGAAGTGTGCCACATTCCCTGCCCTCATGAACTTATAGTCTTACAAGGACACAGATAGGTATGAGAAGATGTATGGATGAATGCATGAATGAACATTTATTAAGAGCTTACTATGTGCAAAAAAAAAGCATTATGATAAGAATTAAGGGGAAAAACAGAAAGACAGAGGCAAGTGCCCACTCTCAAGGAATGATGGGGAGGGGAAGAACACAGAGTGAGAAGTTTCAGCTGTGAGGTGCAAAAGTCTCATAGTCCTTAGGGTGAAAGAGCAAAGCAGCTGGTGATGTGTCTTTAAAAATTGTTTTAATTGTTATTTTATTTTAAATAATTTATTTAATATTCATCATTATTTTATGTTAAATAATTAATATTTTATTTTAAATAATTAAAATACATATTATTTTAAAAAGTAATTGTTGAAAAAAATTCCATGGATAAAATAAACATTTCAGATATTGAACCCTTTGACAATATCAAGGACTTTGGTAGAGAGAACTTTCCTTTCCAGTTCTTCATGGGCAATTGTGGTTTGTCCTTCATTCTCAAAGAAGACCATGACATCAGGAAGATGATGCCATGACTTGCAGTTAAATTAGATTTATAAGGGAGGGCTGTATGAGGTCACCAGCCTCACTTTCTCCTCCAGAGCCATCTGGGTCCAGTGTCCAGATATAGATCAGAATAATTGGTTATGGTCCAGGATGCAGTGGGAGCCTTTTTAAGCTAAGGTCTCAGTTCAGGGCAGTTGAAGGTAGTGGTCTAGATGGTACTAGTTTAACTAGTCTGACACTTGTTGCCTGCTATAGTTCCCTCAAGGTGCCTTGATGCCTCATGGACACTGGTTTGCCTGCCCAGTAGGGCAAAACTGGTTGGCAGTTGGTGGGGTTGGTTGTCTCTTTCTCCACAAGAGCCATTTCCCTGGATGATGACCTTCAGAGCTAGAGAACTGGACTAGATGCAGGATCAGGGTTCTGAGAGTTGCTATGGTTTGTTGGGTTTGCCTGCTGTAATGGTAATGGGAATTGGAAGATCTTTCCTGCTTTGAAGATCTTCTCTGCCCTCTAAAAGGTCAAATATAATCACTATGGTCGGAGGAATTTGCTGAAGGGTGGAGCAGAGCCCACAGGAAGCTGGGAGTTAGAGAAGCTAGCACAGTGGAAGAGAGAGGATACAGGTAAGGAGACAGCTAGGCTTGTGAGTGTTTGTGGGAAGCTTCAAGGATGGTGTGGCTCCCTGCTGTGCTATGGCGTATTAACTTCTTTGTTGCTGTGATGGATTTGATTTTCTGGTGCTGGGATTTGGTTTCTGGTGTCCATATAAATGTTTTCGTCTGTCTTCTATATGTTATATTTTGTCATTCAGAACTGTGCCAACATATTCATAGTTGCCATCAGTGCTGTGAATATTGCATTGGTGCTACACCTGCCTAGTGAGGGCAATGGCCAGCAATTGGTATTGGTATGGTGAAGATAAAAGGCTGCTTCCCTAGAGGATGTCTAGGTAGGATGTAATATGTGCATAAAGGAGACCCAGACCAAGTGTCCATAGAAAATTTTAAAAGGAAGGTCAGGGAGGCTTTAATTAACCAATAAACAAGCATGTATTACATTTACCTGCATCCCAGAGGCTAAAGAGAGCTGGTGAAATAATGGATAGAATCAAGAAGACCTGAGTTCAAATCCTTCTTCATACATTTACTAGCTGTGTGATCCCCGAGCAAGTCATTTAACCCCTTAACCTCAGTTTCCTCATTTGTAAAATGAATGGTTGTACTTGGTGGCCTTCGAGGTCCATTCTTGCTCCAAAGCAATGCTCCTATGAGTCATCTGAAATAGAAGGAAATCTTAGACATTTCCTAAGCTGTGCACATGATTGCTTCCATATGTGGTTTGTAAAACTATTCTTGTAGTAAATTAGATTTTGTTATATTCAAGACTAGCCACAGGATGTGTGGCTGAGCAGTACAGGAGATAAGTTGTATTTCTGAAACTAAGGTGTTTAGAGTTCTTGCCTGCCCCTTCGCAATCACCGCAGCTGCAGATGTGGCTGTGGAACCCTTACCTGTAAACTTAACCCACCTCAGGTCCTAGAACTTATCTTACCTCTTAAGTAAGTGAATAAAATTCCTTAGGGGCAGCTAGGTGGTAGATCAGAGAGGGTACTTGGTCTATACTCAAGAAGACCTTTGCTCAGAAGCAAAATGATTACTCTCTGTGTGACCTTGGGCAAGTCAGTTAATCACTGTCTGCCTCAATTTTCTCATCTGTAAAATGGGAATGATGATACTAGCATCTACTTTACAGGTTTGTTTTTGAGGATCAAATTAGGCAATATTTGTCCAGCGCTTAGCACAATGGCCCATGCATTGTAGATGCTAAATAAGTACTTGGTCCCCTCTTCAGATAGCTCAGCATATGCATGTTGTATACGCTTGCTTACTAGATACATATTTACTTATTATGGGCATGTCCACATGCTGCTTCCCCCTAAATATCAGCTCCTTAAGAACAGAGACACATTCTTTTTTTTTTTTTTTTGCTTCCTGGACTCCTAACGTATTACCCTACGCTTACAGTAGGTGTTTAATAAATATTCTATTGATTGATCATTTCAGCCTGACTCACTGCCCTCCATTGGACCATCTCCTTTGGTTCCAGTTGCTGCATTCCTACTGTGTTTCTTGTAATGAAATCCTAGCCTTTTCACATCTGAATTCCAGGGCTTTCTCTCTGTTGATTTTTTCCAGTTTATCCTGAATGCAGCTTGTTTGTATGTATTTGTTTTTATGTTATATGGCTTATCTCCCCCTCCCTCTTAGATTGTAAATTCCTTGAAGGAAGGGCTTGTCTTTTGCCTCTTTTTGTACCCCACAGTGTGTAATGCCTGGCACCCAGTAGGCACTTAATAAATGTTCATTGACTGAATCTCTTGGTTTCTAGAATTCTACCTTGCCTCTTCTGAACTCCACCCATAGCTAGCTTCCTGCAGTTGCTGCCAGACCTCTCAGATGATGCTGGCCCTCTGCCTTTCTGTTGCAAGATCTTCCGACACTGTCTCACCTGTTTCAAATCCCTCCAATTCCACTTGTTAAGATGGTCCCTGACTGCCTGCACCACCCTGGTAGGTCCATCACTCCTGGTCTGGACTGGTCTATCACTGATGAAACTTTGGTGTTGACAATGGAGGCAGGGGGAAACAGTTCTACCACATGCTCCTTCTGCACTGCCAAATCAATGTGGGGTTTTTTTGGCATGGTACAATAGAAAAACAAACTGGCTCTGGAGTCAGAGCACTTGGAATTAAAATCACTGCTCTGTCACTTAAACCTTGGGCAGGTCACTTCAATCCTCCAGGCCTCAAATTCCTCAGCTGTAAAGTGAGGGGGCTGGACTAAATATCTACCCTCTCAATGCTTTCTCTCTCAGATCCTATGGTCCTACCCCTCTGCTATAATCCTTTAGACTTGCTTTATTGCTAGGTCTATTTCTTGAGTAGCCCTGGGCTGGAGTGAATTTCTCCTGTACTCAGTACTTCATTTTGTGTATATTTTGGAGGACTCCTGTGGTCCAATGACTCTATCCTCCTTGCTGCTGGCTCAAATAGGAAACTCCATCTCTCACCTCCTGTCATTTTCACTGGCTGTCCCCCAGGACTAGAATGTTCTCCCTCCTCATGTCCACCTCCCGCCTCCCCTGGCCTCCTTCAAGTCCCAGGCAAAATCCCACCTTCTACCGCTGCTAGGCCTATATCCCAAAGGCAGCAAAAAAGGTGGGCAAAGGACCTATATGTACAACAATATTTATAGTGGCTCTTTTTGTAGTTACTAAGAACTGGAAATTGAAGGGGTACCCATTAATTGGGGAATGGCTGAATAAGTTGTGGTATATGAATGTAATGGAATACTACTGTGCTATAAGAAATGACAAGCAGGATGATTTCAGAAAAGCCTGGAAAAACTTACATGAACTGATGCTGAGTGAACTGAGCAGAACCAGGAGAATATTGTTCACAGTAACAACAACATTGTACAATGAAGAATTGTGAATGATTTAGCTCTTCTCAGCAATATGGTGATATAAAACAATCCCAAAGGACTCATGATAAAGTATCCCTTCTGCCTCCAGAGAAAGAACTGATATTGTTTGAATACAGACTGAAGCATGCTGATTTTCACTTTCTTTTTTTCTTTCTTTTTCTTTTATTCAAATCTTCTTGTACAAAATGATTAAAATGGAAATATTTTACATGATTGCACAGGTATAACCTACATCTAGGTTGATCAGCGGATGATACATTGCAGATGCTAAATAAGTACTTAGTCCCCCTCCTCTCCTTGGGTCTACAGTTCAGATGGCTCAGCATATGCATGTGCATGTGTTTGTTTACTATATACATATTTACTTATATGGTTACCTTGGGTATTATGTGGGTCATACTGTCTCAGGGAGGGGAGAGGGGAAGGATAGAATTGGGAACTTAAAACTTTAAATTTAAAAAATATTAAAAATTATTTTAACATGTAATTGGGGAAAAATTAAATATATATATACACACATATATACATATATATATATAATAAAAATACATTTTGCAAGTCCCACCTTCTACAGAAAGCCTTTCCTAAACCCCCTTAACTTCAGTTTCCTCTATTTATTGATTATCTCTTTTTTATCCTAAATATAACTTCTTTGCATATACTCATCTCCCCCTCAGCCATAAACTCTTTGAGGATAGGGACTGCCTTTTGCCTATCTTTGTGCCAGTAGTCACTTAATAAATGTTTATTGACATCCCTTGCTTCACTTCTTAAAGAGGTCTATTCACTGAATGGGTGTACCTCACTCTAAGTGAGTACCTGAAAAAGCCTTAGCCTGAAAGGACCAGGGTTGCCCATTGCATCCTGGGTGGCCTCCAGTCATCCTGAGAACATCAGGTCACTGGATCCAGGTGGCCTCAGAGGAGAAAGTGAGGCTGGTGACCTTGCACAGCCCTCCCTCACTCAAATCAAAGTCAACTGCAAGTCACGTCATCATTTCCCTGATGCCCTGGTCCTCTTTAAAAACAAAGGACAAGCACAACAACACATTTTATTTCCCAATCTCTTCTCAGCTCTCTCTAATACTGTGCATATAGATGAGTAACTAGTCATCCTTGCTACAAATTCTGCTGGGCTGGAGAGCTGGAAAAGGACATGTTAATCAGAGTTTTAATAGTAAAACTGGAGTGCCAGGTCCCACTCAGGCACTTGGAAGAAAAAACACCTATATGTAAAGTTCTCATGTTCCAGGAGCTGTTCTAGTTACTGGAGACAGAAACACAGAAGCAAATACTCCCTCCCCTCGAGGAGCTTACCTTCTACTAGGGACATACAATATACAGTTACCTCTTCCACATCAACTTTCCCCATCATGGTTCCAATATATCATGGATTGGCATAAGAAATTAAGTAGGAATTTGGGGGGAGTTTTGTGGAAGCCATACACCATACAGAAAGGCCAGCATACAACACAGAAAAAGTTTAGAAATTCTGAAATGCATAAAATATATGTATTTGTATATACATATATAAATTTTATTTGTATATATGCATATATACAATAGATATATTATATAATACCAACATATTTCATCTTTTAATACCATAATAATTCAGATTTCTTCCCTGGTGTAAAGGAAGGGCCAAAAATTTTATGTAGATTTTCCAGATCACTAACCCCTATGATGTAGAAGATAACTGTAGTGACAAATAGATACAGTAATGCTTTAGAGCACTTTCAGAGAGCCTCTGATGGTATCTCCCCCACATGTAGCAATGGGGAGGCTGCTTCTGGGGGACTCCTGATGATGCACAGTACATTTCCCAAAGAGATACCGGAGTGTATGCAGGCAGTCTGTAAATGGTTTCGGTCTGCTTGCCACATGGTTAGGCGAAGCCTTTTTGACAATCTGTGTCACTGGAATGGGAGTTGTCTTTTGGCTTTGTTTCTCTGATGAGAGAGACAATGCCATAATTCCACAAGCTTTGGGCCCTCCCCACTCATGTTGCCATGTGGCCCTGTAAATCCAAGGCTAGTTACTTTTCTTGTCTTTACGATTGTTCTTTCCCTTTTTAGGTGAAGAGAGAATGATATCCTACCATCCCATTAAACAAAATTTGGGGCCAGCTCAGCACCAATATTCTGAAGATCAAGTAGTGATTGTCAAGACCTAGTCAGTCCAGTATAGCTGAGATGGGGACTCATTTGGCAGCAATTCTGTGTCCAGGTGTTAACTTGGTCGGACCAATATAATATAAATGATTACTCTCTCCAGAGGCTCAGGTGGGATTGGGAGAAGCACATCTCCGAGATGTTGGAGAGAAATGTTTGTATTTTTGTTCTTCTTATATCTTCTAAGTGATATCCCTTTGTAAAAGCTTAAGGACAGTTATTCCTTCCACATCATGGGAGTTAGAGACATCCCCATGCAATGTAGAAAATCTACATAAAGCTTTTGGGCCCTCCCTTTGTATCAGAGAAGTCTGAATTATTATGGCATTAAAAGATAAAATATATTGATATTATACAATACTGTACATATATTTTTTGCATTTCTGTGTTGTCTGCTGACTTTCATGCGTTGTCTGTAGTTTCCACCAGACACCCCCCAAATTCACATTTAATTTCTTATTCTGACCCTTGATGGGGAAAGTAGAAATGCAGAAGAACAACCGTACTTGTCAAGTAGTCAGATAGATCTGGGCTTCTGGTTGCTGATATGTAATACAGCTGGTCTAGCTTAGGCTGATGGTATTAGAGAATAGACAACCAACCCCCTTACGGGTACCCCTAGCACTCTGAGTAGTAGTAGTAGTTTAATGGACTATAGGAGAGTGAATAAGAGGTTATATGCTACCCAAGGAAAATTGAGGAAGGACAAGGTAATTAGAGGTGGGCTAAGGAATGGGAGGTAAGGAGAAATTAGAATAACATTCCTGTAGGAGACTGCTCCTGAGAAGAGTCTGGAAGGAAGATAAACATTCAAAAAGGCAACATCAAAGAGGAAAGGCTTCCAGGACACCTGGTGTGATTCTGCTCCTCTCTTAGGCTCTCTCTCTTAGTGCCCTCACCCAAAATATACTCATACAGGCAGGTTGGGGGACTCCACCAAAGGGCAGCAGCTGATACAAATAGCTCTTTCAAGGATCTAGGATGACCCTTATACATGCCTGCTCTTCTGCTACTGTTTAGGCTAGCTCCTCGGTCCTCACTGGTGTGCTTCTCATTTAACAAATCAGCTAGCTGACCCCGTTAACTCTTCATCAAAATAGTCACTAAACAGAGGGCAGAGAAAGGATAATGATAATATAACTTTTAACTGATAAACATTGGGCACTGTTGTGGGTCATGGCTGATCAGTCTGACCCATGTTTGACCAGATCTGGGGCCTCAGGTTCAGAACTAGAATGAAATGAGACTTTCATAGTTTCGTATTAACAGTTAACAAAGGGAAGTTTACTCAGCTCTAGCAGGAGGAGAGCATTCAGAGCACTGATGGGCATTGAGAATATTATTGGTTCAGCTGAGTGCTGCTTCTTTTTTTGTGCTGCTGATGGTCACGCTCCTGGTCTGCAATCTGAAACCTGAAAGAAGAGATTTCGTTTCTCATGTCCTGTTTTTAAATACCCAAATGACCAGAAAAGCTTTATTGGTGAAAATAGGAAAATTTTGAGGACAGTTTTGGTACTTTTTAGGAAAAAAGTAGCATGAATTTTCTGGAGTGCGGTTCCCCCTTTCTTGTTCCCCAGGTGGCAGAGTCCTGAAGGTTTTCTAGAGGACCTTCTACCACTTAAAGGTTATGGGACTGTATCTGGTCAACTCTGACCTCAGAGGGTCAAGAAGCCTAACACAGACAACACTAGAGGAAGAGAAAAAACTAAAAATGCAGAGAGAGCAAAACCCAAACAAAACAAAACAAAACAACAAAAAGAGAACCAGTAATGTGATAGCATCCATAAGAAGAGAATAAAAGCCAAGGTTCGCCTTTTCCCTTTGGAAGGACAGAATCACAGATCTAAATGATCTGGCCCCATGTAGTGAATTAAGCCAAATGTTCTAAGTTCCCAGTGAGTCTCCTACTAAGGAGTGATAATGAGAAGGATGGGCAGCTAGGTATTGAAGGGGAAAGACTGCGGGCCTGGATTCAGGAAGACCTGAATTCAAATCTCACCTCAGATACTTATTAGTTGTGTGACCCTGGGCAAGTCACTTAACCTTATTTGCCTTAGCTTCCTCATCTGTAAAATGATCTGGAGCAGGAAATAGCAAACCACTTCAGTATCTTTGCCAAGAAAACACTAAACAGGGTCACTAAGAGTCAGACATGACTTTAAACAAGGAGAATTGTCAGGGTGCTGAGGGCTATTGCAATGCCACTGCCCACCTTATTTCAGGAAAGGAATAGTGTTGCAGGATCTACCATTGCTGTGGCCTGACTCTGCTTCCCTTTGCCACCCCACCCACCATGCAAGGGCAGAGCGGATGTCGTATGTCAGAGGCCAAGGCTGACCATTCCGGTCAGGCACCTCAGGTTCATAATTGGAATAAAACAAGTCTGTTTAACCTTTAACAAAAGGAGGCTTACTTAGCTGTACCAAAAGAAGGACATTCAGAGAAGGGAAGAAATTTTCTTTGAAGACACTATTGATTAAGTAGAACACAGTTTTATCTATGCTGCTGCTGACTAGTCATGCTACTGGTCCATAGTCCAAAGCCTTAGGGAAAGCTCCAGTTATTTTCACCCTCAGGTGACCAGAGGCTTTCTTTTTTGGCTCCCTTGGTTGGGTACTGAGGACTTTCCACTTCCCAAGCAGCAAATGCCAGGGCAAAGAGAGGAGTAAATACTCTCCATCATCAAGGAGATGACAGGTAATAAATAGCACAGAGAAAAATAAATTATTTTTTTCCACTGGGCTCTGGAATATTTTCTTAGACCCCCTTCCTGGTACAAAGCAATGAGGGAACTCACTTCATGGTGATTAACCAAATTCTCACTTCTGCTGGCTAAGCCATAATCAGGCAAGTTACATTTGCCCAAGCATCACAAAACAAATTGAGATTCCTGGGTTTCCCAGTTATTAATTGCAAAGTTCCTTCATCAGTTACATGCAATTGAGCGTTGAAAAACAAGAGAATTTTTACCATATGTATCTATTTACCCCAAGTACCTTGACTCTGCAAGTTTTCTCTTAGTGTTTTTTTAAATAGGTAAGTTTCATATTTGTCTTTGTTCCTTTCAATGAGCAAAATTGAAATACATGAAATCAAAAAGGGACACCCCTTTATACCTGGAATGGGACCATATATTGCACAAATACACAAAAGTAGGACAGGGAATATCATGTTTGGAAAATTATTCATAGTGATGCAGTCTGGAATGCTTTTGTCTATAACCTCAGTTTGTAAAATCTCACTTGTGTTTGGGTAACTATGTATGTAACATCAGTTTGTAACAAGCCTGTGCAATTAAGTTGTAAAAGTCACATTTTCCCCCAGCCATAAAGGCATTAACTCTGCCTCTCTGCTTCCCCAGCCTGAAAGTCTTTTCCCTTAGTTAGCAAGTCTGCCTAGAGACAAGCACCTATGAATCATTCAATAGTATTCTATAGATTTCTTGTTCAGCCGGCCAAGATGCCAAAAGGGAAGAAGGCCAAAGGGAAGAAGGTGGCTCCGGCCCCCGCTGTAAGTAAAAAAGCAGGAGGCCAAGAAAGC
>JAQQSW010021208.1:0-10705 GCA_028646575.1 Pseudocheirus occidentalis
GGGGAGAAAATTTGTAATTCAAAAATGTAATGAAAATGAATAATGTAAACAAGAAAACAAATAAATAAATTTAAAAAATTAGAAAATTAAAAAAACACATTCTATTGTGCATGTGGAATATCTTCAAGTTTTTTTGAGGTCAAGTGAAACACAATGATTTTAAAACTGACATGTCTAAATTGTGTTCTTGTCATTTTAAAATGTCCTTCCAACCCCCACTAAAGGCCAAGAACTATGACATGAACTGACAAGAACCAAACACACACAGTAACAGAAAGTTCCAAGTGTCCCATTGGCAGACATCTGCATATTATGAGAGAGCAAAACAGGTCTAGGAAAATCTACTGCATAAAAGAACAGGATGTTCAAAAGCTAAGAGGAGGGGAATGTTTACAAAAGCTGTTAATAAGTAAGATGGCCCAAGGACCTCAGAATTTCTCAAGCTTAAAAACATGTTGTGTGATTTCTCTCTTTTAAAAAGTCCACTGCTGTTTATTGTCTAATTATATGAATTACATATAATTAGGCCTAAAGAGTTTACCTCTTTCCTCAATTTTAATATAGAAAAGTCTTATCAAAGAGATCACTATCAGAAATGCATGTAACGTTATACTTAAGATAACTTCACATTTCTACTTTAATTTCTAATCCAAAACCAAGTCTTGAAAACTCACCATGACTCAGGAACAATACCATGTGTGAACAGGAAAGCTAGCTAAGCTTTTTCCCTTCTTAATAAAGCTTTGTGAATTCCCCCTCTTCCCAACAGAATCAACTATAACAAGACCACACATTCAAAAACCCAAACAAATGGCATTTATATCCTAAAGTATGATGAGGAAATTAATATTTATCAAACCATTAGAATGTTTTAACACTCTTTCCAAATTAAAAAAAAAAAAACCACCAATACATTTCAAACAGAGAAATATTCTTTACCTTTACAGTATTCAGATTAAGAAATTCTCAATACAACTATTCATACTTTTGGTAAATGTACATCTGAACTTTACTATAAACTGCTGAACAGAAAGCATTCAAAGTAAAATGGCTAAGAGGCCAGCTACAAGGTGCCTGCCTTCCTTACGGTCCCCTGTGACAATACATCTGCAGGTGCCCCTGCACTATCTAGAAAGTCACACAAGTCAGTGACTGAGCATGGTATGCGTGGCAATGGACTACACGCCTGCTGTCAGGGGAAGTTCATTGCTATATGTTTAGCTACCAAGTGAGGACTTTGTACTTTTTCTGCTGTGACCAGTTACTAAAAGGTGTAGAGTGTATAATCTCCAGCAATGCCAGAAAGACAGCCACCAACGCTTCCACAGACATATGAAGCATTCCCATAAAGTGTTTTCTCCCAGGAACAGGGCATGTTCCTGAGAACCTGCAACAAAGCAACCAAGAACAAGGACTGCACTAAGGACTTCTTTTTTCTCTGTGGTTTTAATGTAATGGGCAGAATCACTGGATTGTTGCTCGAGAGTTGGGAAGAACCTCAGGTCATCTAGCCTAACACCCTCACTTTACAGATGAGGAAACTAAGGCTCAGGGAGTTAAGTGACTTGTCTAAGGCTGTCACTGGCACTGGATTGTCAAGAGGTGGTATATGAACCCAGGCCTTCTGGTTCCAGGATCTTTTCATTGTGCCATGATGCCTTTTTTTTTTTGGAGGGCAATTGGGGTTAAGTGACTTGCCCAAGGTCACACGACTAGTTTTTGTGCTAAGTGTCCAAGGCTGTATTTGAACTCAGGTCCTCCTGACTTTAGGGCCGGTGCTCTATTCACCACACCACTTAGCCACCCCCATGATGTTTTCTTAGATGGAAAAATAGAAAGTGTTTGAAGCTGGATTGTTACAAAATAAAAAATCTGACACTGTCCAATTATGACAGTGGCCCAGCCATTGTGGATCACTAGTGCTAACAAGTTAAAGAAGCATTCAGGTTCACAGCAGTGTTCTGGTGCTGCCCTCCAAATATCCTAGGAGAATGAATATGACAACCATGGGCCCAGCGTCTGGCTCTTTTTCTAGTCCAATTTATTCCCAATCTTGATACCAATAGTCAACAGTTGCTCATTCCACACTGCTGAACCTAAGCTTGGTTCCACTACCATAGTAAAACTGACTTGTCAAGAAAAACTTCATGGACAAAGTCCTAAATAAATGGTATGTCTAACACTAAACAGGGCACCGCGACCTACAAGAGAGTAAGGGGGAACGGGATGAGAGGGGGGATGATGGAGGGGAGCGCAGGTTTGGGGGGAGGGCATTTAGAAGCAAACACTTTTGTAAAGGGACAGGGACAAAGTACAAAATAGAACAAGTGGGGGGTGGGATAGGATGGAGGGAAACATAGTCATTCTTTCACAATATATCCACTATGGAAATGTTTTGCATAGCTACACATGTACAAACCTATATTGAACTGCTTATTTTCCCAGTAACAGTGGGTGACAAGAGAGGAAGGGAACGAATCTGGAATTCAAAGTTTTAAAATCAAGTGTTTAAAAAAAAAAAAAAATATATATATATATATATTTTTTTTTTTTTTACATGCAACTGAGAAATAAGATATACAGGCACTAGGGTAAGGAGATCCATCTTGCCCTACAGGAAAATTGGAGGGGGAATGGGGGAAGATATAGGAGAGAGTAGGTTGGGGGAGGGGGTATACAGTGCGATTGCTATTTTAGGGTGGTGGGTAGGGGAAAGAGCGAGAAAATTTGTAACTCAAAATCTTGTGGAAATGAATGATATAAACAAAAAATAAACATAAAATTTAATTTAAAAAAAGAAATGGTATATCTATAGATGAGACAGAGCTCTGAAAAGCTTATCACAAACAGTACAAATGTGGCACAAACTCTCTTTTCCTACTGAGAAAATCAGAAACAATTCTCTTTGGTAATTCATTCTATTATATATCACCGCCAACATTTTGTAAAATTGCCAAAATCATGTTTCTTCACCTTTGAATTAAGTTCAGGAGTTCATAGGGTCAGTTTCCCTCTCAGAATTAAGTTTAAAAGTTCATTTTCCTTATAAATCACTTCAATTAAAAGAAACCTGTTATCTCTATAGTACTAGCTGTCCCTGTTCAATTACAGGAAAATGGGTTCTCTATATAGCATTAGTTACTCTTGCACGTGGGCCAAGTCAATCAGAATTCGCTAACAAGATGGAAGGAGGGGTTGTCATTAGCCCCACATTTCTGATTACCATCCAATCATAGTTTTCCCAACGCCTACGCTTCTGGCTTGATAGCCAACCATATTGTTTTCCCTATCTGTGACGCTGCATTCTATGTTTTGGATGCATCTCTTTTTTGCCTATGAAAATAATCTGCCCTCATTTGGGGAGTCTTAGCTTGCTGAGGAGGCTCAGACTCTGCTTATTTGCAAATTCACTCATTGCTAGTAAAAACTATGCTTGTAGTTTGTGCCTCAGTTTACATTCATTTTAATCACAACACTAATGCTTTATGACCAAATAATAGGGACATATGTTCCTCTAGAAAACCATCTAACTCAAGACATGGAAAAACCCACTTTGTATTGCCAAAACTCATTTCAAAGAATGTTAAAGATTTTTCTTAGATGAAATAAAAGAAAAAGCTACAGCAATCCACTAAAGATTATGACACCAAAGATATTAGACTTTATAGAGACTGTCAAGACGTTGAAAAGTGGGATGGAGAACCATGAATTTAACATAAATGTTGCTTTCTAATTTTATCTTAAATATTACTTAAATAACAACTAATTCAATAATATCTTCAATATTGGTTTCTAATTACTTGCCATTAGCACCAATACTCCTAGTGCTAATCTCCTGTAAACTTCTAAGGTGTTTTTTGGGGGGGAGGCAGCAGTGTGATTTCATTGTGTAAGAACTCCCAATGCAGATCAATGCCTGTCTGACCACTTCTAGGGTTAGTCCTGAGGCACTCAGAGGTGTGAAGTGGTCTGCCAGGCATTATGTCCAGAGGGTGCCAGTGGCTAAGTGGGAACCTACAAAAGTCCCTGACTTCACAGGTAGTTTCTTCTACTCTAGAACCCTCCTGCTGCAAAGGGCCTGCCTTATTAGTGAGAAGCACTAGACACATCAGCAAACCCACAGGTTGCATGCATGGGAGAGTGAAATGATACTGGACTGGGAATCAGAGGGCCCAAGCAAAATTCTCAGCTTGACCATTCATCATCCTCTGTGCCTGTGGAGAGGTCGGCTCACACACCTGGGCCTCAGACGCAACATTAGGAGCCAAGACCACAACATCTCCAGTCACTATCACAGTTCTCAATCTATCATCTCATAACTTAATCTGGGGAGTGGCAAATGCTCCTTTAAAGGACTTTACTGTACTTCCTTGAGGCTAGGAATTAATAAATAAAATTTTGCCCTGGTCACACTAAAATATGAGCATTCAAATCTATGACCTAGCAGTTAATATAATTTCATAAGTTTCATGAGTTTTTTAAAAGTTACTAAGAAGACTAAGAAGCATTTCAGTAAATCTCATTTTAGCCATCAGTATTGTCTAGAATTCCATCACAAAATGAAAATAGTTATAACTGAGAAGTTTATAATCATTTTATATATAGACTCAACTAGATGGTGCAGTGGCTAGAGCAATGGCCTTGAACTCTGAAAGATCTGTGTTCAAATCCTGATTCAAACACTTACTGTGACCCTGCACAAGTCACCACCTCTGTCTGCTTCAGTTTCCTCATCTGTACAATGGGTATAATTGCATCTACCTCCCCGGGTTGTTGTGAGGATCAGATGTGACAATATGGACACTGCTTTGCGAACCTTAAAGCATTATGTTAATGCCAGCTACTATTTTTTATTATGACTAAGCAGTTACTATATGAAAAATACCTCAAATAACCAAATATTTAAACTCTTAAGTTTTTCTTAAGACCAGGTACCCCACAGACACCTACCTGGCAGCTGAGCTAGAAGGACTACATCGAGTAGAGGTGGAAGAAGGATTTTGTAATGTTCCTGAGCTCCCAGAAACAGTTAAAAGACTGTTTAAAAAAAAAGAGGCATATGCACTACGATAAAAAGGTGAGAAAAACAACTGTGGCAGGAAATAAAACACCATTTTGTTCATTCATTTTAAATATTCACCCTGCTGTTCTGATGGGAATATTAGTTTCCAGTTTAAAATTTAAAAAAGACTGTTCCCAAAAAACCAGAGCCTGGGCAACAAATGTGAAAATGTTCAGAATATTCTGGTAATGATCTGTTGAAACGTACCCTCCGCCACACACCAAGAACTCGCTTGAAGCCCGTCGGCCAGCAGTTCCCATCGGTATATCATCTTAAAAAAGAAAAAAAAAAAGTTAAGCCTAAAAAGGAGCCCAGTATTATAGTCATCCCCCAGTGTGACCAAATATTCCCCCCAGCGGCCATTGGTCAATGAGGTTCTGCTACTTCCATATACCTCACCAGGTCACTCCCGCCTCCCACCCCCAAGCACATTCTCAGGCTCCCCCATGCCTGTCACTACAAGCTTCTTTGAGGACAGAAACAAGTGTAGAACCAGAGCTCCTTCCCTCCTGAATAGTTCTAAATAACAAAAACACCCCACCCAGGAAATAACCCTGTATATTAAAAATGTATTTTTAAAATAAAACAATAACACATCATATGAAAAGGAAAAAAAGTCGAGATTCCTCTTAATCCTGGCAAAGGGCTGTTAGCAAAAGGAAAATACAGTAGAAGAGAGATTCCTTAAGGAAAGGGCTGTCACTGTGTCCAGCATCCCCACAGGATCAGAGCTCTGGCACTGGGAGGTGCCACGCCCCTCATTTACAGATAAGTCAAGTGAAGTTCCAATTCAAGCTGTTCTTAGTCATAGTTTGGGAGTGAATGAAAATAGCAACTGTTTCTGTTTTGGCCAGAAATCCTGAGGCTCTTCCCCTCCCAAACTGATTTTTTTTTTTTTTTAGAACCAGGTAAAAGAGGACATTCTTTGCCTTATTTCTTACCTAGCCTTAATCACTGAATGGGCACTGCCTCAGACAGGCTCAGACCTGTGAAAGACTTAGTTTAAAAAGGCAAAGGTCTCCCCCTGCATTCAGGCCATCTCCAGTCGTCCTGATCTATATCTGACCACTGGACGCCAATGGCTATGGAAGAGAGAGCAAGGCTGATGACTTTGCACAGCCCTCCCTCTCCAATTTACCTGCATGTCATCTCCTCCCTGATGTCACTGTCCTTTTCAAGATAGAACAAACAATGAACAAGTGAGGCCCACAGAGGGTCCCAAAGGCAGTATCGAAGAACCTGCACCATCTAAACTCCTGAGCCAACACTCCTTCCACTATCCCACACTGCCTTAGTGCTTGACACTAAGTAGGAGCTGAATAAGTACTTGTAGATTAAGTTTACCATATAAAGTTAAAAGGGAATTTGGAATTGACCGCAAAAAGACACCAGCACACTCTTTTAAAACCAATCTTGTCCACATTTTGCCTATGTCATATCAAATTAAGGGGAATAAGAAGCATGAAACTTCCCATCCTCCTATTCTGGTATTTTTTAAAAATTGCTTTCTTTCAAGAAAGATTAATAAAGGTCCACACACCTACCAATGCTTATTATCTATCCGAATGAAGCAGTCATTCCCCTGCCTTCCCCTTAACAATCCAGAACCTACAGTCTGGATAGTTGGGGCTGCCTTCCCCAGCAATTATCTTTCACCTTCATCCCTTTAGCTAACAGTGGATGACCTTGGTGGGACAAATTCAAATCTATGGTAATATAAAAGAATGAATCTCTATATGCCAACAGTTTGAGGATGCAGCTCTTCATGGGAACAGGCCATGGAATGAGACCTTCCGGCAAAGCCCTTGAGAACCATCTTAAACTCTTGTTCTTCATGGACTCCCAAGAACACGCACTTCCAGAAAGCAAGAATGCCCGCCTCCAACCTGAGTGCATGTCCTCAGCCCTTGGGCCTGTTCCACAATTCTTTCTACCAGCCTCTGCCACTCACTGGAGTCCAAACCACTCCCGAGCTACACTCAACTCAACTGTCAAGACAGTCTGAGATCAGCAGCACTGATGAGAATACTGAGGAGAGGCCCTCATATTGGACTTAAGGGCCCTGAAAGCCCCAAGTCCAGGATAAACATTAATACACTAACATATTAGGCTATCTGGCCAGGAAATCCTGTCACATCGTGCTGGAGCCAGTCTAACACTGTGGAGGCAATGATTCATTTTCTTGATGTTGGAAATGCCAACTTGGAAAAACAAAAACACAATTGATGCCAAAATCTGATGTCAAAAGAAAGTTATTAAGGAGAAATCCAGAGTAATTGATTCTACTTCTGGCCAGAAGTAGAATCCGTCCTTGTGGAAGGAGTGTCAGATACAAAAGCCAAGCAAGCTTTATACGTTAGTTTGCTGCTGACACTCCCTTCAGAGGACTGATTGGTTCGTTCTCTTCTGAGTTACACCTTCCCATTATCATGCTTTATTACTAATGAGGCTCTAATTCTATTATACAATATACATAACATACAAAATACATAATATACATGAGGTTCATTAAGCAAGTGCAGTAACAACCCCAGAATACTGACTCTCTCTCTCTCTTTTTCTCTCTCTCTCTCTCTCTCACACACACACACACACACACAGGTCTAACCTAAAATTGTCCTTATCTGGGCCTGAGTGTCCCAAGGCCATGTGGCCTGCTCTCTAATTGGTCAAATCCATCTGCTGTTGCTAGCTTCTTAATTTTACTTCATTTCGCTTTTCGTATTATCTAGACATCCTCTGAGAAATGGGAATCCAACTTCTTCCCAAGGCTACTGTCTGGTCTGCTAACCTTACATTTATCAGCAGCCTCATTTCAGCAATTCTCAGTCCTGTGGAAACTTAACCCTTTGCTACTTCTCACACTGGGCACACCAGGAACCCCAGCTAGAGGTTTGTTCCTTCCAACATCAGTGCCATGAAGTACATTTGTGTGTGCCCCAAGAGCGTGGATAAATTGTTCATATCCTTTAACAAAGACATCTCTCTGCTGGGCATAAACTCTAGGGAGGCCAAAGACAGAAAGAAAAGACCCTTACATATGTCCCAAAAAGTCATAGCATCATTCATTGTGGTGGCATAAAAATTGGAAAAAAAGCAGACACACCAATTCAGAATGTATAAATTATAGTATGTGATGCTAATGTATTTTTGCAAAGTAATAAATGATGAGTATAAGAAACTCAGAAACATGGAAAAACCTATGTATACTTAGATAAAATGAAGTAACAGAACCAGGAAAACCATACACCATATGTACACAAATAACAAAAATGAAAGATTCCTTTTTCTCCCTGGAGGATTATATCCCTTTTTGCTGAATGAGTTAATTCTTGGTTGCGGGTCTGTGTCTTTTGCCTTTTGGATATCATATTCCAAGCTCTTTGCTCTACAGCAGTGGTTGCCAAACCTTGTGTGAGCCTGTCTCCCTGGTACTTGAGCTCTTTTTTCCAGAAGCACTGGATGTTTTTCTGTGGCAGTCCTTGGAGTTTTCCTTTTGGGGACTTCTCTCAGTAGATCATGGTGGATTCTAATTTCACTTTGCCCTCTGATTATAATAGTAGTTTTCATGATTTTTTTAAAATGCAATATCTAGGCTCTTTTTTTGATCATACCTTTCAAGGAATCAAATTATTTTTGTGCTTTTTTCCTCCTTGATCTGTTTGTTAGGTCAGTTTTTGATATAAAGTGCATCAGTCTTTTGAGTTTGTTTTGTAGATTTCTTACTGTCTTTTAGAATCATTACCTTCTGTTTGGTTCATTCTAATTTTCAGGGAGCATATTACTTAAGGGAAGATTTTGTACCTCTTGTACCAAGCTGTTGATTGTCCTTAAGTCTTTCTTTTTAAGACTCTTATTTTATTTATTATGATACTTAAACTCTTGCTTCATTTCTTCCGGTAATTTGAGTTGGGTTAGTGGCTAAGCTTTGTTTTTCTTCAAGGCTTTCCTCACAGAAAGAGTGGAGCTCTTCACTAGGTTTATCTGAGATTTCCTGGCTTCCTACAAGCATTTGATCAGGATG
This sequence comes from Pseudocheirus occidentalis, assembly GCA_028646575.1. NCBI lineage: Eukaryota > Metazoa > Chordata > Mammalia > Diprotodontia > Pseudocheiridae > Pseudocheirus > Pseudocheirus occidentalis. The sequence goes on from JAQQSW010021208.1 coordinate 9,087, forward strand.
TCTCATCTTTGCTGGCTCGTCTGACAGCCTTGCTGCATGAATCAGGGCTATGAGCTAAAAAGTGAGTTTCTGAACATTTCCAGATGGAACCTTAGGGCCTTGTTTGGTTCTGATCTATATTTCCTGGTAGTCTGCCTGCTGCCTTCTATAGGTACCGATTGCTACGTTCTTGAAGGCTCTCAGCAGGGTCCAGGCTAGCAAACTGCAAACTTTCAGTGCCCCCTAAATACCCTTGGCACTAGGACAAAATGGAATTGCCGCTCTCATGGTCTTAAGCTTTGCTGGCTCCCAATTCTGGTTTAAGTCTGAGTACAAAACTGCAGGTCTGCTTCCGATGAAACTGCCACTAATTAGTTGCTGTCTGTTGGTTGAAAGGCTCTGTGAATTTGGTGGGACAACACTGACCTGAGCTCCCTGTCCTGGTTACAAAGCATCAAGTCCTACCCAGCTTGGGTCTTTGGGCTAAGTTAGAGATCCTGCTCTGGGATCAGCAACAGTTTCACTCTGCTTTCTTGTCCTTGACACAAGTACACCCACCGCTTCAGGCCCAAGGGATCCCTGGCCCCCCGGCCTGGCGGCCTCTGTCCTTACTAGATGCAGGAGCTCATGCCTGAGTCAGAGCATCTCAGCTGCCAGGTCCCTCTTATTACCCATGCTCAGATACAAAACTCTACGCTCCACGCCCCGGGTATCTTCCTGTGGCCATGTGACCCACTGTGGCTTCTCCTTGCACTGCCCAACTGTCAATCACTATGGCTCTTCTTCAGTCTTTGGTAAGAGAGAACTGAGCTGCGCTGCTTCTTCCTGCTCTAGCTCTGCCCTTCACCCAGAACACTCACATGGATGGACTATGGCATAGTCATGACCGATCTCAGGCCCGTGACCCCCTTGCTCCATGAGGGAGGCAAGGGACCACGGCTCTGGAACGCTGCCCATGCTGCCAGCTGCTGGCCCAGCTTCATTTGGTTTTGCTTAATTGGTTTTTTTTGTTACAAGGAAGGTTTACTGAGTGGCAGTAGGATATAGAGCTAAAAATGAGTGATATATAAGGCACCAATACTTTTTTAAAGAAAAAGCATAGACATTAAGAATACGAAAGGGAAAAAAATACCTTTCTTCATATGACTGTCGAGCACCAGACAAAGCTGACAAAGGTCCTCTAACAACTCAAGCAGGGCAGTCAACATATACCCCATGTACATTTTCTGAGTGGTCACTAAAAGACACGCACTGCCTGCAGTTGTTTAGCCTGACTGTAGTGTTACACAAGTTTTTTTTTTTAACATGGCCCATAGCCTGCCCTAAGAGCTGCTGTCTTTAGTTTCACACTTTTGAGCCGCAACAATGACAATTTTTTCTTTCTAAAAATCAAGATAAAAACTTAGCAGAAAAACAGCAAGTTTCAAGATCTTCATGGTCTTTGTTCTGAAATAGCAAGACCAATGAGCCAGAAATGGTCCTCCCCACCTAAATAAAAACCAGCAAGAAGTCAATTTGCTGATTCATGAAATGCAAATCAAAACAACTTTGAGGTACCACATCTCACCAGTCAATTTGGCTAAGATGACAAAACAGGAAAATGACAAGTGCTGGAAAGGATGTGGAAAAATTGGAACTCT
>JAQQSW010021209.1:0-10705 GCA_028646575.1 Pseudocheirus occidentalis
CATTTAAGTCTTTCTAGGTTTGTCTGAGAATAATGGGGTATAGGCTCTGGGAACCCCTTTGAACTGTCCTTGAATCTTCCCAGGGTATGAAGCATTTGCCTGTGGCCATAAAGCCTTTTCTTACCTGTAGGTTACTCTCTGTTACTGTTAAACTAGCCTAGCCCTCTATTGTCTGTCATCTCCAGGTCTCCTTCAGCTATTTCCTACCCTTAATCCCATTCCTGGAGTCTGACCTCAGTCTCTTCAAAATCCTCTTTGGACTCCTCCTGAAGACCCTCCTGAAACTCCTCCTCTCGACCACAATCTAGACCAAACCTCTAGACCTCCCACAGTCTTTCTGTATATAAGATCCATTTTCCATCCATGAAAGGCTGTGATTTAGTCTTTGTCAGATTGTTCTGACTTGCTTGTCAATAGAAGTGTCATAAATACTTGGGCTCCTTAAGACTATACCCATTACAGTGAATCTATAATAAACTTTACTTTTATTTGGCTGAGAGAAGTCTTGAGTTGAATTAATTGGGCAGGATGCAGCATGCCCATATTTTGGGGTCTTGAGAACCCCTAAACCCCAAACCTCAAAATATGGCTCTCTGACCAGGAAAAACTGCTAATGTGAAATTCTCCTCTAGCCAAGTTTGGAAGGTTCACAAGCCTCTCCCTGTCCCTATCTCCTTTTCTCACTCCAAGTACCTTGGAGGTGCTTTTTGGGCCTGATCCCTATGGTCCAATTATATCAGTCTTGAACTCAGTCTGATGGATGCAGTCAGGTTCTTGGTCCAGTGGTTATGCTGGAAGGCATAGACCTGGGCACAGCTTCTGAAGCATGGAGGACAAGGACAGATGCCCCATCTGGAAGTATATGCCTGAATCTTTCAATTCTCTTGGTTCTAGGGAATTGGGGAAACTTCAGGTACTTTTTGTGTTTGTTTGTTTGTTTGTCTTGCTTTGTTTTGTTTGTTTTATGAGGCTTACTCCCAGATCTTCCTTTATGGAAGAAAGGCTTCCAGCTCCCCCAAGTATAACGGGCCAATCCTTTTCAATTCCCCAAAGTTTGTCTTTGGGTTTTGTTTTTTTTTTTTACAACACTGGGAAACATTTAGTTTCTCTAAAGCACGTAAAAAGGAAAAACTGGTGTCCTTTTGCAAAATTGTTTGGCATCATTACCACCAAGAGGGCCGCAGAGTGTGGCCCATTTTGGGGACTGTAAAACAATACTCTCTTGCAGTTAGAATTATAATGTCACCCAGAAGGAAAATGGACAGAAGATTCCTATTTAATGGCCTTTGTCCAGATCTCTTGGAACCTTGTTCTTAGGAAAATTGTAAGACGCTCATAGCTTGAGTTGTTCCAAAAAGGAAGAAAGGGGCCAATTAAATGTCCCCCTTCTTATGGGCCCCAGGGCATGAGCCTCTTCCTCTTCCCTCAGTTCCCACCACCCTCTCAGCTCCTGTCCCCACCCCAATCTCCCACAGCCCCTCCTACTGCTCTCCAACCTCCCCCAGTTTCCTCTGTTTGCCAGGCTCCATGTCCTTGGTCACCCTCTTCACACCTTGGTTTCCTTTCCCTTTTCCTCTAGCCCAATACCTCTTGATTCCTGCCTCCTTCTCCTTCCACATCACTTACCCTGCATCTCCCAGAATGGCACCTCTCCCTCAGGCAGCATCCATTCAGGCCTCAGGCCCTGTGCTCACAGCAGTTTATGAGGTTTCTCCCCTGGTGACCCCTACCCTCTTCAGGTACCAGCTGATCTTCCCCCTTGCCAGCCAAATCCCCGAGCCTTGCACTCAGATCCAGTTCTGCAAGCACCCCTCCTTCAGCCCCTCCCTCATAAGAAGTGGGACTTCTAATCTCTCCTCCCAAGTGGCACCCTCTCCCTCTCCCCACAGCCCCTTCAGGGCTTTTACCCCTCAGAGAAGTAACTGTCTCACCCAGTAGCACAGAGTGCTTGCTCCATTCTCCATTTTAGATCTCCCTCCAGAGAAACTGGGGAGATCCTCTGCAGATCCCACTAAGTTTACTGAGGATTTTAGGGATCTGTCCCTACAATTCACACTTTCTTGGAGTGATTTGCACATCTTTTCCACCTGTTGTTCCACTGAGGAGAAGAGGAGAATCTGGGAACAAGGTCCAAAATTTGGGAATCATTTGGCTAGCAATGACCCCACCAAATACCCCCTTGAAATAGCTGCTTTTCCCACTAGTGACCTAGGATGGGAGTATCAAAAGAGTGAGGATAAGGGAAAGAGAGACCATGTGTTACTTTGCCTGTTAGAAGGCCTAAGAACCGCATTTCAAAAACAAATAAATTTTCAAAAAGTTAGGGAAATTACTCAGGGAGAAAAGGAAAACCCTGCCCTTTTCCAAGATGGACAGGCAGAAGCTATTAAGAAGCATATGAATTTAGATCCTGACTATAGAAGAGGGCAGTGAGGTGGCACAGTGCATAGAGCACCTGCCCCGGACACAGGAGGGCCTGAGTTCAAATCCAACTTCAGACACTTGACACTTGCCTCATAGAGTGGGAAGATTCAGGGAGAGTTCAGGGGGGTCCCCAGAGTTTGTACCCCATCAAGAGCATCCTGCTTACTATTTTCTGTAGTACTATAGTATAGTATAGTATTCCATCATAATCATATACTACAGTTTGTTCAGTTTTTCCACAACTGATGGGTATCCCCTTAGTTTCTAATTGTTTGCCCCCAGGAAAAAGCTGCTATAAATGTTTTTGTACAGAGAGGTGCTTTTCCTTTTTTTTAATGTCTTCTGGGCTACAGACCTAGTAGTGGTATTACTAGCTCAAAGGATATGCATAGTATTACAGCCCTTTGAGCTTAGTTCCAAATTGCTCCACACAATATTTGAATCAGTTCACAAGTCCACCAACAATGCATTAATGTCTCACTTTTCCCACATCCCCTCTAACATTTGTCATTTATCTTTTCTGTCCTATTAACCAATCTAATAGGTATGAGCAGTACCTCAGAACTGTTTTAATTTGCATTTCTCGAATCAATAGTGAGTTGGAGCATTTTTTCATATGGCTATAGATAGCTTTGCTTACCACATCTGAAAATTGTTCCTGTCTTTTGATAATTTTATCAATTGGAGAATGGCTTTTATTTTTATAAATTTGACTCAGTTCTCGATATATTTGAGAAATGAAGCTTTTGTCAGAGAAACCTACCTCTACATCTTTTTCACAGTCTCTATTGCTAACTGTATTTTCCTCCATCCTATTTCCCCCTCCATTTACTCTATTCTCTCTCTCTCTCTCTTTTTTCAGGTTTTTCACCCTGTCCCTCCTCAATAGTGTCTTCCTCCTGATTACCCCCTCCCTCAATCTGCCCTTTCTTCTGTCACCACCCCTGCTTTCTCTTATCTCCACCCCCTGCTACTTTCTTGTAGGGTAAGAGATTTCTATACCCAGATGAGTGTGTACCTTATTCCCTTTTTGAGCCAGTTCTGATGAGAGTAACCTTCAACCTCTTCCCTCTTTCCTCCATTGTAAAAGCTTTTTATTGCCTCTTTTATGTGAGATAATTTACTCCATTCTAACTCCCCCTTTCTTTCTTCCAGTACAGTACATTCCTCTCTCACCCATCAATTTTATTTTTCAGATATCATCCCTTCATTTTCAACTCAAACCTGTGCCCTCTGTCTACATACAGTCCTTCTAACTAAGCTAATAATGAGAAAGGTCTTTTAAGTTAAAAATATCGTCTTCCCACGTAGGAATAGAAACAGTTTAACTTTAATAAGCTCCTCATGATTTCTCTTTCCTGTTTATGCTTTTCTTGAGTCTTGCATTTGAAAGTCACATTTTCTGTCCAGTTCTTGTCTTTTCTCAAGAATGCTTGAAATTTCTCTTTCTCATTGAATATCCATTTTTTCCCTTCATAGATTATACTCAGTTTTGCTGGGTAGGTGATTCTTGGTTGAAATCCTTACTTCTTTGCCCTCTGGAATATCATATTCCAACCCCCCTAATCCTTTAATGCAGACGCCAATAAATATTGTGTTATCCTGATTGTGGCTACATGATACTTGAATTGTTTCTTTCTGGCTGCTTGTAAAATTTTTTCCTTGACCTGGGAATTCTGGAATTTGGCTATAATATTCCTAGGAATTTTGATTTGGAGATCTCTTTCAGGAGGTGATCTACCAACATTTTGAACCTCACAAGGTTCCATTCTGGTCCACTCTGTCTCTGATATTCATTCATTTGTAGCACTGACCACCCTTCACTGCCTAAAAATCAGGTAAGATACCTTTCACCCCTCCCCTTCTCTGGTGTCTTATGGAGATTAGGAATATCCAGGGGTAGCTCTCTGCCATTGGCTCAAGGCCCTCCATATGGTGTTCCTCCAATTGTACAGGTGGGTCCCCTGCACCACAGTTCAAATTAACCATTTAATATTTGAATTAGCTTCTACAAATGAAAATTTACTTCAAAGCTTTAATAACAAAGATACACACTCCTCACCATATAGGTCACAATTCCTCCCTTAATATCACCTGATAATTTTTTGGGGAAAATTTGGTTCATAGTTTAGCTCACTTACTATATAGCACAGTCCCAAGGTCCAAATCCATGGAGCTCTTCAGAAGCCTAGTGAAACCTCTAAACTCCTAAGAATAACATTTATAAAAGCATAAAAACTAAAAACTAGGATTACCAAAAAAACCAATTTTATTGAAATATGGTTAATAAAGTAATAAAAATTCATGGATGCTGAGGTTAAAAATCTGTATTAAATTAACTTTAAACTTTAGTCCTTTTCATGTTTTTGGTTCATGGAAGAGTCTACCTTTTCCTTTCTGTTACCCCCAAGTTCAGTTTATTTTTTAAATAATAGTCTATAAAGAAGGAAGTCTATTTTATCAGTATTTTTCTTGATAAGTAAACTTTTTAGCATTTTTTATGTTTCTGTTGCAAGTTTGCAAGGTGTTTGCAAGTCAGGTGTTCTGCTCAGCAATATTGTTTTCTTGTTTCTTTTATTTTTTTTAGGGATCCCTTTTTATGTTAACTCCATTTTTTGTTTATTGTTATTCTCAGCTTTGTAGAATATTTTAATGGATTTGTAATTTGATCTCTTGTGTTTTTTATTTTTGGGTATTTTTTTTTTTGCAACATCTTATGGCAGTCTCTTTATTTTATCTACCCGATTAGTAATCCTTGGCCATTTGTTTGGCATTCCTTTATATTTTAAGCTGTTTCTTTTGAATGTTTTCAAAATGTATTATGTATTACTGAAACTGTGAAATTTAACCTTCACATGCAGTGGTGTATCAAGTGTGAATTTCTTTTCTTGTGTCAATCTATGAATTTGGTTCGTGACTGTTTCTTTATTAAAAAGTTCTGGACAGTAACTTATCTTTATTTCCTTCAGTATAGCATTCAAGTTTATAGATAGGTATAGATAAACTTATATCTATAGATACTGATATCTATTTACATAATGTGTTATATAAATATAACATATAGGTATGGTGTGAAGATATATATATATATATATATATTTAGAGAAAGAGAGAGAGAGAGAGAGAGAGAGAAAGATATACACATATATTTTTGAGCTGTAGAGGTAGGTAGGTGGCTCAGGAGACAGAGCTCCAGGCCTGGTGTCAGGAAAGTCTGGACTCAGACACTTACTAGCTGTGTGGCCCTGAGCAAGTCACTTAATCCTATTTGTCTCAGTTTTCTCCTCTGTAAAATCAACTGAAGAAGGAAATGACAACCCACTCCAGTTATCTTTGCCAAGAAAATCCCAAATGGAGTCATGAAGAGTTGAACTGAACAACCACAACAACACACATACATATTTATATGTATATAATGTTCTTCTGGGAAACCTGTAATTTTCAAGCATTGTACATCCTTTCTTCAAAGTCAATTCCTTTGGTTTCTATGGACTTCACCTGTTCTTATGATACTTTTGTTTTCCTTCTGGTGAATTTTCTTCCACTTCTGATTTTTTTTCCAAATCTTTCCTTTTTTCTTTCAAAGCCTCTATGTCTTTGGAGAATGTGTACGTCATGGTTTTTAGGTTTTTTATTTAGTGGGGTTTTTTTCATTCTGTGTTTAGAGTTCTGTTATTAGATTTATTTTCATTCCTAATATTTTCTTCTACTCATTTTATTTCTCTTTTGGTCCATTTTGTAGCTGCTTGTTAATGTCCTTTATCTTCAAAATTCCCTTTTTGACCAAGGAATCTTAATTCATTTTCATTCTTAGCATAATACTCATTCATAGTATTTTGACTTCACTTTGAATTTTTACTTTTTCTTGATTTCCTTTATGAGCCTTTATGTTGGTTCGTTTGCTTGTGAGTTACTACTTGGGCTTTCTCCTTTGACTCTTATTTTCCAGTCTTTCTTCTCTGTTCTCCCTTGACACTCTTTCGTTCATTTCCCTTCCATTACTGCCAGATGTCCTCAGATCCCTCCATTTACCTCTTTGAGGTAGGAACAGTAGAGGTCCTGGTCCAGAGTAAAGTTTCATGGACAGACTACTAGTGCCACCTGGATTTCTAATCACTTTTCCTTCCCCTACTATTATGCACTGTCCCTTAAACTGTCTTCGTCTTCTGTTAATAATCCTCCAGTTTCTCTGACTTGGCAGAATCAATGCTTTCTTCTTCTTTGGGGGTGAGGAGGCTTCAGACTGACTCAATATGGGAGGGCACAAGGACCCTTCCAATCAATCCCTGGTGCATAAAACTGAGTGATTATTTGCAATAACTGTATCTGCCATGCTGAGTGGTTTGGAGGAAAAGGATGCAGAGTGGGAATTCTAAGCATTTTTAATTCTTTTATCCTACTTTCCCTCACAACACTTCACAAACTGGCTTCTTTCTTTGACTTCTCAACATTTACAAAATACATGCCAAGTAATTTTGGATTTGAGGACACCACCAAGAACAGGAGAGATCAGAAAAGGCCTCATGTTAGAAGGAATGAGGTGGCACTAATCTGAGCCTTGTAGAGAGGTAGGGATTTTAAGAGGCTGCAGTAAAGTCAAGGGGCCTTTCAGTTTTGAAGGGAGGGCTGTGCAAAGCCCCAGAGGTAGTATGTGTAATGTCATATTACAGCAAGTAGAGATGCAGAGTGCAAAATAGTAATGATGTGAAATTAGTGCAGTAAGATTGGCTGAAATGAGATTATAAATGAAAAACGCCCAAGAAAGGAACTCACACTTTATACTACAGGTAATAGCCAGCCTCTAAAGCAGCAGTTCTCAACTTGTGGGTTGAGACACCGTTGGGGGTTGAACGACCCTTTCACAGGGGTCACAGGGGTTGCCTAAGACCATTGGAAATACATATTTCTGATGGTCTAAGGAATGGAGACCCTGCTCCTCTATCTGTCTCCAGGCAAGTCTGCCCACATGCAGATACACCCACATACGAATATTAAGGGTCATAGTATTAGGAAGGTTGAGAATCACTGCTCTAAAGCTTCTTGTGTAAGGACTTGGCACAGTTGCTGTTTGTAGGATGGATTGAAGAAATGGAGAGTCTTGATGCAGGGAGGTGCTTGCAATGGTACAGGGAAAGGTGATGGGGGCTTGAAAGGGAATAGACCCTGTGAATAGAGAGAGGAGGGTGGATACAAGATATGTTTTGGATTTAAAATCAAAAGGACTTAGAGACTGAGTGAACATGTGGATTGGTTAGGGAGAGTGAAAAGTTGAGGATGACCATGAAATTTGTTGATGTACTATCAGGTCTGACTCATTGTGACCCCATTTTGGATAAATTATTGGACTATCTGAAAAATTTGATAAACCAAAAAGAGAACTTAGACATCATCTTTCAAGAAATTAACAAGGAAAACAGTTCTCATATTCTAGAACCAGAGGGTAAAACAGAAATTGATAGAAATCACTTACCACATCATGAAAGAGATCCCAAAATGAAAACTCACCAGAATATAACAACCAAATTCCAGAGCTCCAAAACTAAGGAGTGAATATTGCAAACATTCAGAAAGAAACAATTCAAATATCATGGAGTCACAGTCAGGATAACACAAGATTTAGCAGTTTCTTCACTAAAGGATCGAAGGGCTTACAATAGGATATTCTGGAGAGCAAAGGAGATAGGATAACAACCAAGAATCACATACCCAGAATAAATGAATGTAATCCTTCAAGGGGAAAAGTGAATATTCAATGAAATAGAGAACTTTTAAGCATTTCTGATGAAAAGACCAGAGCTGAATAGAAAATTTGACCTTCAAATACCAGCCTCGAGAGAATTTTAAAAAGGTAAACAGGAAAGGGAAATCATAAGGGACTTCATAAGATTAAACTTGTTATATTCCTACATGAGAAGATGATATTGGTAACTCTTAAGACCTTTCTCATTTTTAGGGTAGTTAGAAGGAGTATGTGATAGACAGGGTACAGGTGTGAGTTGAATATGATGGGAGGATATTTTTAAAAATGTAAGGTATGAAAAAGAGGAATGCCCTGGGAGAAAAGGGAGAGGTAGAATGAGAAATTATCTCACATAGAAGAGGCAAAAAGAGCTTTTACAGTGGAGGGGAAGATGGGAGGAGTGTTGAAGAACATATGATTCTCACCTTCATCAGAATTGGGTCAAAAGACCAAGCTACAAAAAGTAGGAGGGGAAGAAGATAAAAGAAATAGGTGGGTTATAGCTAATAAAAAGTAAGGCAGTTTGGGAGAGGTAGTAGTCAGAAAGGAAACACTTTTCAGGAAGGACAGTGTGAAGGAGAGAGAGACTAGAAGAAACAAGGGGAAAATAGAATGGAGGGAAACATAGTTAGCAATCATAAGTGTAAAAAAAATTTTGAAACAAGTTTCTCCGAGAAAGACCTCATTTCTCAAATACATAAAGAACTGAGTCAAATTTATAAAAATAAGAGTAATTTTCCAATTGATAAATGTTCAAAAGATATGAACAGTTTTCAGATGAAGTAATCAAAACCATTTATAGCCATTTGAAATAAATGGTCTACATCACTATTGATTAGAGAAATGTCACTTAAAACAACTACATGACACCTATTAGATTGACAAATAGGACAGAACAAGAAATAGACATATGTTGGAGGTGATGTGGGAAAATTAAGACACTAATGCACTATTGGTGGAGTTCTAAGCTGATTCAACTATTCTGGAGAGCAATTTGGAACTACATCCAAAGGTCTATAAAACCCTGCATACCCGTTCCCCCAGAAATGCCACTACTAGGTCTGTATCCCAAAGAAGATCAAAAGAGGTCAAAAACAAAAAGAAAAAGCACCTATATGTATAATAATATTTATAGCAGCTCTTTTCTGGTGGCAAAAAATTAGAAATTGAGGGGTGCCCATCAGTTGCGAAATGGTCGAAAAAGTTGTGGTATATGATTGTGTGGGATACTATTGTGCTATAAGAATGATGAGCAGAATGCTCTCAGAAAAATGTGGAAAAACTTACATAAATTAACACAAAATGAAATGAGTAGAACCAGGAGAGCATTGTATATAGGAACAGCAATTTTATAGAATAATCAACTGTGAATGAATATAACGATCCAAGACTCTGAAGGAGTTATAACGAAAAATGCTATTCATCCTCAGAGAGAGAATTGATGGAGTCTGAGTATATATTGAAACTACTTTTTAAAACTTTCTCTTTTTTTGTCTATGTGTTCTTTTACAACATGAGTAATATGAAAATACGTCTTGCATGACTACACATATATAAAATTTATAAAATATATTAAATTACTTGCTCTCTCATTGAAGGGGATGAGGAGAGAGGGAGAGAATTTGGAAATAAAATTTTTTAAAATGAACATTAAAAATTGTTTTTACATGTAATTGGGGAAATATACAATATTAAAGAGAAATTTAAAAAATAATAGTCAGCCTTCCACTTTAATGGAAGTCAGGTGATCGTTTTTAAACCCGGCTGGGGTGAGACAGTCATGAAAACTATATGCATATAGTCCTAAAGGTAAGCAAATCTGATGGGTCCGAGGGTAGGGAGGCCATCTGATTAGCTCCTATGGTGACTGAGTGGGGGGAAGGGTCATTCCCTCCACTACTGGAGGGAAATAATTTTCCCTACAGTATAATAATAATTTTCTACCATTGGAGGAAAGGGTTATTTCATCCATCTGTGGATTCTGAATTCGAGGGAGACTCAAGTGGGCTTCCAAAGGCAGGAAAGAGGTTAGTTTCCTTGCTGAAGGTGAAGAAGAGCCCAAAGATGGTTAGGGCTGCCTGAGATCCCAAAATACCAACATGCCGGGTCCTGTGGAAAGAATTCCACTCAAGTCTTCTCAGCCAAGGAAAAAGTAAAGTTTATTGAAAGTTCAAGTTCACCACGTGGGGTGCTAGGCCATTTAAAGGTGCTCTCATAGAACAAGTCTCTGCTAAGGCATTCTAAGGCACTCTCACTGAGCAAGTCTGTGCTAAGCTATCTCATGCTGCTCTCGCACACATGGAGGGAAGATGGGGTTCTATATACAATAAAGTTGTGGGAGAAGTCTAGGGGTGGTCCAGAGGAGGAGATTGGGGAGGGTCTTCAGGAGGAGTCAGATGAGGTCAGACTCCAGTAATGAGTGGTTCAGGGTGGGAAGTTGCTGGAGGCTACCTGGAGACCATAGACAATGGTGGGCCAGGCCAATTCAAGGGTGGGAAACTATTGGAACAAAGCGAGCTAAAGACTTGGGCAGAGCCTCAT
>JAQQSW010021210.1:0-10705 GCA_028646575.1 Pseudocheirus occidentalis
CATTCAGGGATGGGGGCAGGGAGCCCCTCCCTGCCCTGGTAGAAAGCTAGAGAGGTGTTTGAGGAGGGCATAAAAGGGAACAGATTGTGGGAGGGACCTTACAGTGGGATCAATGTTCTGGGCTGGGGGGGTAGGGGCAAAAAGGGGAGAAAATCTGTAACTCAAAACCTTGTGGAAATGAATGATGTAATCAAGAAAATAAATTAAAATTATTAAAAAAACAGAAAAAAAAGAAATTATGCTTCAGTCTGTACTCAGAGTTAATCAGTTTATTTTTCCCACTCTGAGCATGGATAGCATTTTCATGATGGGTCCTTTGGAATTTTCTCGGGTCATCATTTTGATCAGAATTGCTAAGTCTTTAGCAGTTTGTAATTATTATTGGGTTATTACTTGGTACAATGTCCCCCTAATTCTCATTTCACTTTGCATAATTTCGTATAGCACAATATTCTATCATAATTTGTTCAGTCATTCCCCAATAAATGTGCTTATGTCCTATTTTCAGTTATTTCAAACAGCTACAAGAGTAGCTTCAAGTATTTTGTGTACAAATAAACCTTACTCCATCTTTGTAGATCTCTTTGGAATACAGGCCTAGTAGTGGTATTACAGGATCAAGGCATATGCACAGTTTTATAGCCCAGTCAGTGCAGTTCTTAATTTTTATCCAGATTTGTTGGAATAGTTCACCACCCCTCCAACAGTAAATTCTTGACCCAATTTTCCCCACATACCCACCAGCATTTGTTTTTTTCTTATTCTGTCGTGTCAGCCAATAATACATATATTTATGACAGCATAAATGGCAAATTCTTAACATTTTTTCATGGAACCTTTTGGAAAGGAAACATATTTTGACATTTCTCAGAATATTTACAAATTAATGAAATAAAATTAATCATATAGGAAATCAATTACATTGAAGTCCTTATCAAATTATTCAATTTTAAGAGAACTGAGGTTAAACATTCTTATTTCAAATAGAGAGTGATTTGGGTCTATAATTAAATATGAGGGACAACTGAAGCTTGAATGTACTTCTGTAATGCCATGCACAAGCACCTTCCCAAAAGAATGCTACCCAAAAGAAAGCTTCCCAATGAGAAGCTTTTTAGGTTTGAATTACACAGTATAGTGAACACTCCATTTATTCCATTACAAATCAAGGCAAAGATTCAATCAATTCACAATACAATAATCAATACTTAGTTATTCAATCAATTAACAATACAATAATCAATCTTCCACTCATGGGGCAATCATAGATTAACTTAATCAGTCACTTATCTAGCAATCACTCACTATTCAATTATCAGTCAGTACTCAATCATTAATCACTACTCAGTGCCCTCTTAAGGGGCAGTAGGAAATGCACAGGACATCCACCCCTCAGTGTCCAGCAAACTGGTTCAATATCCAAGGAGAGGCCTTTTCTTCATCTTGACTCCAAGTGGTCTCTCAGATTCCCAGGAACTTCTTCCATGGTCCCAACTCCTTCCTGAATCCACATAACAGTCACCTGACTTCAGAGGCAGACAGCTCCCAGGTTCTTGTCCAGTCCTCCAGGCAGTCCCTGATACACACTGAAGTTCATAGTATTCAGCACATTTCAAACCCTTCACAACTTCTATTGCCTGGAACTCAAGGATCCACCAAGACACAAATACAGTCTTATCCTGGTCATGATTCTTCAGTCCTCCAGCAGTTCAGGTGGCCCTGAGAAATCTCAGCCTTCCAGGAGGCCTTCCAGATAGCCCTCAGCCTTCACCAGATTCTGGTCTCATAGAAAACTCCAACTCAGTTTTGAGTCCAATAAGCCCAGCTTCCAGATTCTGGGCCGATCTGTTTCCTCCTCAAGGAGCCACCAAGGAGAAGATTCCTGATTCTGATTTTCTGTCTCTGGAATTCTTCTTATATACACATACTGGCCTTCTGTCTCAGCCAACACCCTCCTGCCATGTCAGCAACAGGAGACAGAGTCCATGCCCTCTCAAGAGGAGACAGAGTTCACACCCTCTGTTCACAGTATACAGAACTTCAACCTTCTGTTTCCTTCAAGAGGCACTTAACCTTAACTTACTAAAGTCTAAGTATCTGCTGAGTTGATTGCTGTTACAGTTTCTTAAATTACAAAGGGCTTTTAATGAAGCCAAATGTATCCTTAGAATAACATTTATCCTTTAAAAACAAACAAAAAATTCAGTGTTATGTGCTTGTAGGTACCTAATATAGGAATCAAAGGTTAGGTCTCAGGTGACTCAATACACCTGCTCTATAAAAAGTGCTATATTGAATGCTATGAAAGAATTAAAGTTTCTAACCATCAAGGAGTTTGCAGTCTAAATATGTAATGTTTGCATCTCTATTTTTCCCCCATATTAAGTTATTAGGTCATTAATTTTAACTAATATCTGGAAAATTCCTATTGTAATTAATTTCATTTAACTTACAGCAGATTCAAGGGATATATATATACAATTAATTATATTACCAAGCAGCTAAATGTACCTCCACACCCTCCAAAAGGAAAAAAAAAGCATCCTGTGGCATCAATTTAAGCTTTACATTAGAGGAAATAAATTCAACATTCATTTCAAAATATAATCAGTTTAGTTTCTTAATGACTGAATCAAATCATTTGGGTGACAATGAGGATAATAAATAACTTAAGTGGAGGTGATGAATCTAAAGGTAGGAACTCAAGACATTAAACCAATTCAGTGGACCAAAAATTGGTTCAAGTCATGCTTGATATTCTGTAATCAAAAGAATTTTGAGCCAATTCAGTCTATAAGAATCTATGAATTTTGGATAAATTCTAGAACAGTAACTACAAGCCAACAAAAATTGGCTTTATGGGGACAGCTAGGTGGCACAGTGAATAGAGTAAGTCACTTAACCACAATTGCCCTACTTTTTCCCCTTCAAAAAGCAAAAAAAGGCTTTTTGATGTTTCTTCTTTTAAAAAAGAAGAAACATCAAAATTCCTACATAGACTTGACCATATACACTGCATCTTCAACACCATGTCTGATCCTATCATGAATTATGTTTGAATTTAAGTAATATATAATGCATAATATTCAAAAAATTATCTATTTTATACCTATTATTTCAAGTAAACTAAAAGCAAATTAATAATTTCCATGTTTCTCTATTTAATTGTCAAATGATATGGGATATAAACAACTTTGACTTCCTTTATTCATATTTAAGAAATAACAAATATTTGTAGAGTAATTTTTCTGTGTAAAATTGGAATATTGTTAATTGATAAGCACATTTACTTATGCCAAGAGACTATCCATGAATTAGTTTAATTGTAATGAATTACCTTTATGCCTGCTTCTCCATTATTGGAATATTAACAGAAGCAAGCAACTGATAAAAATTATTCATTTGGCTTATGTAATTACATTAGCCTCTCTACAAATGCACTATACTTATATTTCTGGACAGTTAGTAAGAAAGAACAAGTAGGAAAAAGGAAAGGGTGAGAGGGAAATCACAGAATACATTTAGTTCACATAGAAAAAAATATTTTCCAATTGATATAAAGTAATAGAGAGGTGGCCTTGGATTCAGGAAGATGTCTTCAAGAATGAAACATTTTAGTTCCTTAACCCTGAACAAGTCACTTAATTTTTTTATGTCCTCAGGTTACAATCTAAAACCATAAGTTACAGAGGGCATATTAATCTACATCAAAAGAATTCATTTCCTCAGTGATGTGTTTCTTACCACAGTTAGTTGACTGGCACACATAAAGGGGGGGGGAAGAACACACCTCTGCTTTTTTTTTTAGGAGAAATTGTTACTAAACTCAATAGAAAAAAAAGAAAGATTGCAAGAAAGATGTGTCTATTCCTAATCTTGGCCACAGTAATCAGTGGCACAAAACATAAGAGTTCTTCAATACAAAGTAAGCTCAGTATACCTGTTACAGTAATAGTCATATTTTTCTTGCTGAAAAAAAAACAGCATTCTATTTGATAAAACAAGCTTCCATTTCTGCAGAAGACAGCACCTGAGATGTCTTGAAGGAGGAGTGAGAATATGCAGTATCATATGTTTGGAATAGTAGGAAATAAACTGTCCCTAGATCACACAACATGTAAAGGGGAGTAAAGCTAAGAATATTAGAAAAGGGAGAAGGGATAAGATTGTTAAGGTATTTAAAAGTCCTTGAGGCAACAAGGAACTACTGGATTTTCTTGATAAGAGGGCCTATACATTTAGACTTTTACTTTTAGAAGATTGTTCTAAAAGCTGAGTAGAGGATAGACTGGGGAAAAGTGAAAATTGAGGAAGAAAGACCAAACAATGCATGAAGGCATGCACCAGAGTGGTATTGTATGAGAATAGAGAAGGGAACGTAAAATATAGGAGAGATCTTATAAAGTTAAAAACCTCAAGAACTGCCAACAATGAATATAGAGGATTTCTCCCCCTTATTTCTATCATTGCTTTTTATTCCTGACTTTTTTCTTTCAATTGTGTATACTTATTTATATATTTTTTCATACCTGCTTTGCTTACAGAATTAAAGCTTCTAAACTCTTTTGTGACTCTCCTAAAATTTCCTGTTATTGCTTCAGAATCTTGCCCTGACCATTATTTTCTTTCCTTTTTTTGACTCACTGTTAGAAGTACAAATTTCTGCATAAAATTGACAAGAGAACTGTTGGCAGTGGTCGACTTTTCCTTTGTTCTTGAATGTATAACATCTTTTCCCTATAAATAACTATTGAGCCCCTATTTTCCATGAAATCTCCTCTCTAGATCCATTTCCTTCCATACTTCTGGAAGTACATTGCCCCTAGGAGTAATGAGTCTCTTTGTCATGAGTTAAAATGATGCCATAAAGGCACATCACTCTATCACTCTCTCAGATGTAATGGTTGCTTTAAGAACCTGTAGGTAGTACTCATAGTAAAATCTCTACCTCCAGTTATAGAATATCTCCCCTCCTCATTTCCTCTATCATGTGTGTATCCTTCAGTGAGAGTCCTTTACCCAAATACAAATGAATTGATATTTCCCACTTTCTCACCTTCTTTTCAACTGTTTCCTTTATCAGTTTCCCCATTATCCCATAGCTCCTCTTCCTCCTGAGAAACTATAGGAGTTAATTTCCCTTAAATTTTTTAAAATTAACTTTCTTAGGCAACATCATACATTCTCCTTAATAAATGTTTTCATTTCTTTTTAGGTGGCCCCTCATTCTATAATATAGTACCTGGAAACCAAAGAAAAACAAAATATTGATCACATTGGGAGGATAATTTGGGAGATTTAGCCCATGGTTTTCCAGTTCTGTTCCTCTACCATCACTTTAATTTAATTTCTAATTACACTCTTGATTCCTTGTGTGCTTTGAGAGATATGTCTTCTTTTTTGTTAGTTTTAAATTTATCACTTATTTTTAACATTCAATTAAAAATGAGTTCCAAATTTCCTTCCTTCTTTCACATCCTGCCTTCAACCCACTTGTGAAGGCAAGAAATGAGAAATCAATTATATATGTGAAATTATGCAAAAAAATTTTCCATGTTAGTAATGTTGCAAAAAAAGGGGAAATATGCTTTAATGTACATTCAGATACCACCAGTTCTCTCTCTATAGGTGGATACAATTTTTTACTGTAAGTACTTTGGGATTGTCTTGGATAATTGTATTGATAGCTAAGTAATTCTCAGTTAATCATCTTACAAAGTTGTTATTAATGCACACAATATTATTTTGAATCTGCTCACTTCACTTTGTGGCAGATCATGGAATCTTCATTGATTTTTCTGAAACCATTCTGTTTATCATTTATTATAGTATAATTGTATTACATCACAGTCATACACCACAAATTGTTCAAACACTCCTCAAAGGAAGGACATCCTTGGAATTTCAAATTCTTCACTACAACATAAAGAGTTGCTATAAATAGTTTGTGTATTTATATATAGTTCCTTTTTCCTTTAACATATTGGTAAACAGAACTAATAATGGTATTTCAAGGTCCAAGGATATACACATTTAAACACACCTTTGGTTATAGTTCCAAATTGCTCTCCAGAATGGTTGGATAAGTTCACAACTTGATGAATAGTGCATTTGTTTCCCAATTTTTCAACATCTCCTTCAACATTTGTTGCTTTTCCCACATTTTATGTCATATTAACCAGCCTGATAGGTATGTAATTCATTTCTGTAATTGATAGTAATTTGCAACATTTTATATATCTATAGAGTTTTAATTTCTTCTGAAAAATGCCTGTTAGTATCTTTTGACCATTCTGATCATCTGATACTTTCTCAGAACTCTCTCAGATGTGTTGTCATCAATGAAATAAACTTATTTCCTGACAAGAAAACTTGGCCTTGAAATTGACAAATGATTCTGATCTACCCGTTCCTTTATACTTCTCAATCATACCCTGCCCCTTCACCCACTATTACTGATTCCCTGGGCAAAGAATGTGACTCCAAATGGTGTTTACCTTGCCTTCAATAACTGGTAGAAAAAGCTTGGCCTTATTGTGGGCCAATACAGCAAAGTGTGGGGAAAGATTCTGGTGCTTTAGAGGGCCAACTGCTCAAAGAGTGTGACCCAAAAGACAGAATATTAAGGCATTTTTTTCTGTATAGCTACGTAAAGTATACATTTAGAAAGGTTCTGTTACAGCATGCCCTTAGAGTATTTATTCTCCCTATACCTTTGTAATTATCCATTTTAATTTGTTATATGTAAAAACCGCAAAACGAAATATATTCATTATAGTTAATATTTCTATAGTGTCTCAAGTTTACAAAAAAATGCTCAATTGATAAATGGTCAAAGGATATGAACAGGCAGTTTTGTGATGAAATTAAAGTTATATCAAGGCATATGAAGCAGGGCTCAAAATAATTTTTGATTAGAGAAATGCAAATTAAAGCCACTCTCATGGACCACCTCACAACTCTCAGATTGGCTAATATAAGAGAAAAGAAAAATGGTAAATGTCAGAAAAGATGTGGGAAAACTGGAAAATGAATGCATTGTTGGTGGAGTTGTAAACAGAT
This sequence comes from Pseudocheirus occidentalis, assembly GCA_028646575.1. Lineage (NCBI taxonomy): Eukaryota > Metazoa > Chordata > Mammalia > Diprotodontia > Pseudocheiridae > Pseudocheirus > Pseudocheirus occidentalis. Next base: position 7,063 of record JAQQSW010021210.1, read on the forward strand.
CCAACTATACTTGAAAGAAATTCGGAACTATCCCCAAAAGGCTGTTAAACTCTTCATATCCTTTCATCAGTACTATTACAAGATCTATATCCCCCCCAAAAATCTAAAAAGTAGGAAAAGAGAAATAGGAAAAAGGTCCTATATGTAAATCTTTCTCTCTCTGTCTCTCTCTCTGTCTCTCTCTCTTTCTTTCTCTCTTTTCTCTCTCTCCATACATATGCATATACACATTTATGTATTTGTTTGTTTGTTTGTTTGTTTATAGCAGCTTTTTTTCATGCTAGCAAGGATTTGGAAACAGAGTATGACCATCAACTTGGAACTGGCTGAACAAGTTGTGGAGTATAAATGCAATGGATACCATTATTCTATAAGAAATGATGAGAAATAAGATTTAAAAAACAAACTTGAAAAGACTTACGTGAACTGAATCTGAGTGAATTGAGCAGAACCAGAACATTGCACCCAGTAACAGCAATATTTTGTAATGACTAGTTGTGATAGACTCAGCTCTTTTCAGCTCTTATCTAACTAATCTATCGAATTGTAGAAGATTCACAATGGAGGCTGCTATCTACATCCAGAGAAAGAACTATGGAGACTGAATACAGATTGCAGCACACTATTTTCACTTTTTTTTCTTTCTTGTGGTTTTTTTCTCTTTTGCTCTGATTCTTCTTTCACAACATCACAAATTTGGGAAGGTGTTTAATATGATTGTACATGAATAACATATATCAGATTGATTTTCATCTTAGGAAGAGGGAAGGTGATGGAGGGAGGCCAGAAAATTTTGGAACACAATAGCTTATAAAAGTGAATGTTGAAAATGATCTTTGCAAGGAATTTAAAGAAATAAAATACTATTAAGTAAAAAAAAGAAAAAAAACCAAAGTACATCATCTTGAAGACAATGATTCTGTGAAATAGGTAATACAAGTGTTTCTATGCCTCTTTGTAGATGAGTAAAACACCAAATAAACATTATGCCTTTGTTTGAACATTCTCAGATCACTTGACAAAAACACCTATTTGTTTCCTATAATGTGATTGTGCATACAATGTGCTTATCCCTCTTTAAAAGAAAATCCATGTCTTTAGAATGATAAATTATGCTGAAATATTCTCTACTAGAATCTTACTCTAATAGTCTATGGCAAGGAAAAGACTATGGATTCTTGTAAGTTACATCTGTGACTAAAACTTTTAGAGCTGGATAATTATAGGCTATAGAGAAGGCTGAAAATGTGAAAATAAGGCACAACAATTGGTAGAGATCATCTACTAAGCTATGAGGAGGCTGTGATATGCTGATATCTCCTCAAATACTAACCTTTTTTCCCAAATGATTAAATGGATTGATGAAATGACTCATGCATAATCAAATTATGATAAATGTTATAATTAAAAATACTCTCCAAACCTTACTTAATCCCTTGTCCTATTACTGTTCATGCCTAGTGAAATCCCAATTTTATATTTACTCCACCAGCCACCTCTTTTGCTCCTATTCACATACTGCTGAAATGAGCTGGGGAAAACTGACAATCCATGATTGGATCCATGAGAAAATTGTTACACAATTTCAGTTGGCCCCTTGCTGAATTAAAACAGTGCTTTTGCCTCTTCCTTATGAATTTGCTGTCTCATTTACATCAGTAATTATTTTCAACCAATTTATTCTTCCTCAAGTCTCACATGGCACACTTTCTCCTTACTCTCTGTGCTTAGGATATTGTTTCAAAATTCACTGAAAACACTGAGGCCATTCATTCTAAGATTTTTTCTTCTTGATACTTTCACTTCTCTACCATCTCACATCACTCTTCTCCTACTATCTATCTCTTCTATTGCCCCTGTCTCAAGGAAAATGTGGCCTTTTGGGCAGTGGAGCCAAGATGGCAGCATAGAAGCAACAAGGTTCCCCAGCTCCCACATAGCCACCTCAAATACTCACAAAATAAGACTCTAAACAAATTTTAGATCCCCAAAACTCACAACAGAAAAAACACATCTCCAGCTGAAATAAGCTTGGCAGGAAGAGCTACCTATATGCCATAGACGAGCTTAAGAAGGATTCTGAAAACCAAATAAGAGAAGTGGAGGAAAAACTGGGAAGAGAAAAGAGGATGATGAAAGAAAATCATGAAAAAGAGTCAACAAACTGACTGAAGACAATAACACCTTAAAAAAAGATCAACTCAAATGGAAAAAAGAGGCCCAAAAAGCAAATGAGGAGAAGAATACCTTAAAAAGCCAAATCTGCCAGATGGAAAAAGAATCTCAAAAGCTTTCTGAAGAGAATAACTTCTTCAGAATCAGAGTGGAGCTAATGGAAGGAAATGACTTTATGAGAAATTGAGATACTGTTAACCAGATTCAAACAAATGAAAAAATAGAAGGCAATGTGGAATATCTCCTTGAAACAAAACCCACTGACCTGGAAAATAGATCCAGGAGAGACAATTTAAAAATTACTGGACTACCTGAAAGCCATGATCAAAAAAAGAATTTAGAAAGCATCCTTTAAAAAACTCTCAAAATTTTAAAATATATGTATATCTTATTGTTATTGTTATTGTCATTACTATTATTAAGTACATGTAACTGGGAATTAAATTGCCCTGATATTTTAGAACCAGAGGGCAAAATAGAACTTGAAAGAATTCACCAATCACCTCTTCAAAAAGATGCCCAAAAGAAAACTCTTAGAAATGTTATAGCCAGGTTCCAGAGTCCCCAGATCAAGGAGAAAATATTACAGGCTCCCAAGAGGAAGTAATTTGAATACTGTGGAAACACAGTTAGGATAACCCAGGATCTGGCAGCTTCTACAATAAGGGATCACAGGGCCTGGAATATAATATTCTAGAGATTAAAGGAGCTAGGATTAATACCAAGAACCACCTACCCAGCAAATTTGATTATAATGTTTCAGGGGAAAATATGGTCATTCAGTGAGGTGAAGAACTTTCAAACATTTTTACTGAAAAAACAAAACTCAAAAGAAAATTTGACACTCAAATACAAGAAGCTTGAGAAGGTAAATGTGGAAAAGAAAACATAATGAACTTACCAAAGTTGAACTATTTACAAGCCAACATGAAAAAAACGATAATTGTAACTTATGAAACTTTTCTCAGTATGAGGATAGGTGAAGGGAATACAATTGTACATATACATATACATATACATATACATATACATATACATATACATATACATATACATATGTCTATATAGGAGGGTATATAGATGTGTATGAATACATATTTGAGTATGTGTGTATATGTGTACATAGAGGGCACAGGATCAATTGAATAGGAAGGGACGATACATTAAAAAGTGAAATTCTGAGGTGGGAGAGGAATAGAATGGTTGGAGACAGGGAGGGACAGAATGGGGTTAATCATCTCATATAGAAGAGGCTAGGTATAATTGTTAAAATGGAGGGGAAGAACAGGAAGGCAAAATGGAATTGGTCAATCTTATTCTCATTGAATTTGGCTTAGGGAAGGAATGACATAAACTCTAAACTGGATATCTTGCTACACAGGAGAGTAGGGGGGATGGGGATGAGAGGTGGAATAATGGAGAGGAGGACAGGGTGGGGGGGGAGGGTTGGTGGAAGTACATACTTCTG
>JAQQSW010021211.1:0-10705 GCA_028646575.1 Pseudocheirus occidentalis
TATTTTTTATGCTTTTTGGACTCGGTTTATTATTTCTTGGTGCCTTAGAAAATCATTAGCTTCCTTTTGCCCAATTCTAGTTTTCACAGAAATATTTATTCCTTAAGTAGTTGCTTCTCCATCTCCAGTTGGTTGACTTTTTTTTTAAATTTTCTTCGATTGCCCTTACTTTTCCTGGTTTCATTGATGTTTCTTCTTTGATTTTTAAGGTACTTTCTAAGGATTTAAAGGGTTCTTCCAGGAACTCTTTTTGGGCTTGTGAGCATTTGATGTTGCTCATTGAAAATGGAGTAGCTTTTTTTTTTTAGCTCTACTATATTCCTCTGAATATGAACCCGATCTTCTCTATCTCCACAGTAGCTATTTATGGTTGAAGTTTTTCTCCTTTGTGTATACATTTTTATTTTCATTTGTTTCATTTTATTTTTGGCACCCTATTATTATAATAAAGTTCTAGTCTGCAGGCATAAGGAGTGATTCTCCATGACTCAAGTCATACTTTACTGTTATTTTCTGAACTCTCCCCCGGACCCATCTTTGGACTTTCTTCTGCACTTCTCAGCCACAGGAAGGACTCCAATTGGCTTTCACACCAGATAAGCTTATATTTGAGAAAGAAAAATGTTAAACGATATCCCTTATATATTAAAAGAACTAGTAGATCTTTATTGTTTATTACAGCTACATGACAATAAAATTTACTCTGAATAGCTCTAAGATGTGATTGGTAAAAATTGCTGTTTAAGATAAAGAGCACTTAAGATCATATTCACATATACTTATTTTTCCTTCTTAGACCTAATTAGTACTATCAGACTATATAATCAGTAAAGGATATGAATTATTTTATGTTAGTTTACTGGGAAATTTAATATTATTTTTCGTCTAACACTAGAAGATGTAAAGAAATGTAAACAAAAGATTTAAAACCCACCTTAAGATATCTCCAGTGATTAAATAAATTTTAGAACTAAAAGCTTTTTAAAAACATGGTCATCAGCATTTTAATTGAGATTCAGTTCATGTATATGTATATGTATAGGTGCATGTGTATGTGTATGTGAAAGCGTATGTGTATGTGTGTGTATGTGTATATATATTCCCCCTTTGGCTAAAATGCTTTGTGAAATCTCAGTTAGTTTCTTAATTTAACTTAATACTTTAGGGAATCTGTGTTACTTAAGGACATCTTACACCAACTCAGTTCTAATAAAGCTCAATTTTAAAAGTTTGTTTCTGATATACAGAAAACAGTCAGGAAAATAGAGAATGCTCACTGACTTTCGAGCAAAAAATGAAAGGGTAAAATACAGGAGCCCTTCATCCATGCCTTGCTGCTCCCTCTATGATTTCAAAAGAATGGGCTTTGTAAATAATCTATTTTAAAAGATTGTTTCAAAGCTACCCCATTACATAAAGACAATTGTCAGTATTTTGCTTTTTCCTTCCATCACAAGGGGTATAAAAATAGACCTTCCACGTGCCAAAAAATTGTTGCACAGGCATTACAAACTATAGGAGATTAACATCCTTGTGCACATCTAATCCATTATACATGAATGACACCTCGTGCACACATCCTTCAAAGGAATCTTTACAACACATACTTCAAGCCACTCAAGTTAGTCTGTCTCAGTATGGGTTAGTCATAGCCACTGATGAAATTCAGTTGCAACCACCATACAATTATTTAGGACATAAAATGAGAGATAAAATTGAGCCTCAAGAAACAGTAATTCAAAGAGATAACTTGAAAATATTAAATGACTGTTTTAAAAATTTTAAGAGCTATAAAATTTGGTGTAGAACAGGCCAGCTCAGTACTATAAGGAGAGACTCAACCTCCAATTCCTTTAAAACCTTAGCAAAAAGACAACATGCAAGTACCAGCTCAGACTCTCCCCTATCCATATTCAGCAACCTTATGTTAAAGCTCAAATTTAAATGCCAATCTAAGAAGACCCTTCCTGGTAAAGCTTATTGAATATGTACCAAGGACCTTTACATAATACAAACAAATATCCTATTTTACAATTTATTTCAAATCAACAATGGGTCATTCTAGAAATAACATTCTTGTCTCCTCTTTTTGAAGTGGATAAGACTTTTACTGAAGCGTCAGATAGCTCAGAGTTATTTCTATTTCCTTTTCATCTACGCAAAGAATGAAATGTTTATTATTGTAGGTCTTTTAAAAAACAGCCTCAATCTCTTAACATTTTTATGGATAGTAAATATTGTTTTTATACTATAAAGAACATTGAAACAAATTTCAGTAATCAAGAGTTATATCAATTATTTTTACAGTTGCAACAAGTGGTTAGAAACTGAAAAAGTTCTTTTAATATTTGTCAGGTTTACTCTCATACATCTCTGCCTGTGCCCATTCAACAAACAGATGCTGAAGGTGATAAATTAACACTGCAAACTTAGCCAATACTTATTTCTTTATCTCTGCATTCAAAATGCAAGGATGTTAATGAAGTAATTTCACACTTACTCAAGAACAGGCCTGGCAAATAAATAGTCAAATCATGCACAAAATGCCTTCCTTACATACCACCTCTCTCTTCCACCACTGTTAATTCTACACGTTTAAAACATAATTGTTTTTGGAAAATGGATGCTACTCCTTATCCTACCTTTAAAAAATATTAAAATATATCCATGTTTCAGTGAACACTTTTTCCTCATGCGTTTTTGTTTTGGTAACTTTGAAGGCTCGGTAATCTTTGTTGTTTAAAGCTAAATAAGAAATGAGAATGTCAACTACCAAATGTTTACATTCATAAGAATTTACACATAATATTTACATTCATAAGAATATACAATATTTACATATTGCACCAAATATTTACATTCAGAAGAATGCGCACATTCTTAAAAATGTGCACATTTGGAGTGAGATAAGTATTATCAAATATGTTTAAATTTGTGATCTAAGCAATCTGAACATGAAAGCTGAGTTTTCTTGAATCTAAAACTTAAATTTAATTTTTTGAGCCAAATATCTGCACTGTAGTTCTTTTTAGATTGAAGGTTAACAATTTATCATAAGTATGACTTACAAACCAATTTAAGATGAATGAGAAATGGGAAAGAAAACTTTCAGTGCATTACTAGAAGCCTCTAATTTAACTTTTATTGTTGCCATTTCTTCAAGAATTGAATTTTTTAGAATGATATTTTTCCTTAATATAAGATACTATGTAATTGTGTATTTAAATAATGGAGAGTACTCTCTCTGTAACATCCCTCAGAAATGACAAGGCAACAGTCAATGACTATATTTCTATACAAAAAATTTAAAACCTAGAAACATTTTAATCATTTTCTGTTCCTTTGAAAATGTGGAACCTCCCATTCATTTAACTTAATAAGGATCCATTATATGGAGAGAGAAAAATTATTGTTTTTCAGATTTATATAATTACATTATATGATTTTATATGATTACACCTAGCTTATTTGATTACACCTTCCTCTTTAGCAAGAAGAAGCATTGTTTTTTTCACACTATTTCCATTGTTATTGATTCTTAGATATCCCTAAAGAAATAAAAAGTATTAAGTCCCCTGTCTATACTGGCAAATCATTTCAATATTTCTGTGACACTCATTTAAAAAATAAAAATGGGGATTTGGACATGTATACCACAAGGGTAATTAGTTACTGCTTTATATACCCTAAATTTTAAAGAATCACTAAAAATGGGTATATACCAGCAGAAAAACAATTTGAAATCTTCCACAATAAACATATAACCCAATGAAGTTAAGGAAAAAAAAACTGTCCCTTAATTATGTAGAGACGTGGTTGTGCTTATATTTTTTTAGATGCTGATGAACGACCACTGAAGATGCCAACACTGAGTGTTCAACCCTGTTGCATGAACTCACCTCCCAGATGTAGAAACAGAGAATAAGATCTGAGGCTTAATCCCTCATACACAGGATGATATAGCTTTCTATTGGAACATCAAACAGTTTCAGACTTTGGGGGAGCTTGCACTTCAAGAAATATCTGATTCTCTAATAAGAACTGATTTTTGGATTTTTTTTAAATCACAGAATTAATTGGCTTCTTTAACATCAGCCACCTTTTTCTCTATTTCTCTGGTAAACGGAATACAAACTACTCAATTTGTGAATGAATTTGCCAAGGAATGTCACCTTGGCTTTGAAAACCCAAGACTCTCTATATGAGACATACTGTATAAAATTAATTTGTTATAAAATCAATTTTTTGGAACACTTAGAAACACTTAAGACCAGAATCCTTCTCCAACGTGATTATGGATACACCTATCTATGTATGAACTGTTAATCACATTGATTATACTCTTGTTCAATGTATATCTAGTACAGATCTTGTTGAACAATCTTCCAACTAATTTTTCTTATGCTTGGTATCAAATATCAGGGTTATATAAATTGCATTAAATTTCTGATTTCTAAAAAAAAAGGGGGTGGGTGAAAGATTTGTCAGATATCTTATTATGAAATTCACTGCCCTAATATTGTTAACGCTTTCAACTGCTGTGTTTGCAATTCAAACTGCACAACAGTTTAATAAATTATCAAAAATGTTTTTATACCCTTTAAGTCACTATATGATGTAGATAAGGATTTTTATATAAGATCAAGTTATTACAACAATTAGTATTTGTGGTTAGGTGATGAGTTTAAAGCATTAAAAACTCAACTGTTACTTAGATGTGATTATAAATATGCATGTATTTGTATTACCCCTTGCTTGTATAATTTTTCTCATCCCAACACCACATAAGAAAGAATCAGAGGCTGCTTATTGGGAGAGTAGCGTAATTCCAACATCACCATGGAAAGCTTTCCATTCAGATTATTAAGAGATTGAACATAGTGAGATCCCTGGGACTGATCCAGGAGTTAAAAAACAGTTATTGATACAATGAAAAAGAAATCTCCATTTCAGAATATGGTAGCTCTTAGTATGCATCAGCTTTCTCTATTAATCATTGTAACAGTCTGTTACATATTTTGACCTTGCATTATACAAATTATGTCACATAACATTCAGGCTTTACGCACTGAATTAGATGCCTTTAATTTTTTTAATCAAAAAAAGGGGGAATTCGTGGAGAGCCAAAACACTTGATTCAATACCTAGATAACACTGGGTGGTCAGCTCTAAGTGGGATACCTTTGATGACCTCGGCTTCTGCTTCTCAGTTGTATCCTTTGAAGATGTGGCTGCATAAGGATGTTATTTGAGTTTTGAAATCAGAGGCTTTACCCGAATATTTTAATCACTTAGATGAAAATTCTTTATTAAATTATCCATTTTGTGCTACTTCCAGGATATAACAGACTAAGATAATGATAAGAAACCTTGAGTCCTATTCCTTTGTTTCATTGTTCTATAAAAACCTTGTCCTAAGAATACAAAAAAAACCCCAAAACAAAACAGAGGTCTTCCTTGAATTACCCACATGGCCTGGTTCATTCTTTTTGTTTTGTTTTGTTTTGCTTTGTTTTTTGGAGGGCAGTTGGGGTTAAGTGACTTGCCCAAGGTCACACAGCTGTTTTTTTCGTGTTAAGTGTTAAGAAAGTTCATCCATTCTCATTATTAGTAATGTCCATTAAGAGACCAGACTTTTGAAAAAAGGCCTTTAGAAAAGAGGAGGGAACTCTGGATCTCCTTAAATCATTGGTTATATTTTCTCTCAGTTTTCCATAGGAGGAAACTGACGGCAGAAATCCTGAGGACAGAAAGAATATTACAGCGTATGAAGAAGTTTAGGTGATGGAGATAAAGTGACCTATTCTTATTTATTCTAAATATAATTGGTCTATACCTGGCAGATCCTCAGGGGCATCTAGTATTATGGCCTCAATTTACAGAGAAGGAAGCTGAGACCCAGGGAATGGAATAGGCTTCCACATTTCATACTAAAGTTCCTAGCTGGAAGGGATATTCCCGGTAATCTAGTCAAAATCAATGAGTTTACAGAGGAAAAGACTGAAGCCAGGACCCTTGATGAGACTTGCCTAAGATCCAACAGCCATCTAGGGTTTAGGCTGGATTTGAACTCAGGTATTTGTATCTCTGAAGTCTGGCAAGAAAGCCACTCTATCCTGCTGACTCCTCTGCTCTCATCTCTCCAGATGTACTAAGACTGAATTGGAAGAGGTTTCTTTTAATTTGAAAAGAAATGGAATTTCTCCAACATGTAAAGTTCCTTGTAATAAATGTTCAATAGATACTTGAATGGAATTTTTTTACTTCCTGTATACATAAAATTTTTGTTGAATAAGTGAATTCCCTGAGCCCAATTTTGCCATTTGGTGAAATGAGAGGATGTCCATAAAGATTTAGATTACAACATATCAGTGCCTTAAAAAAATACGATTCTGCCCCAAAGAGGATGTAAAAGGTCTACAGGCATCCTATTATTGAAACAACTTACATCCTATAATACTCACATGCTACAAAGGAGAACTAGGGGTATAAGGTGGTGCTATTGCCCTGCTATTCTCAGAATAATTTTTGTCTGTCAGTATCTGACATAAACTTAATTTTTCCACGTTACCTCACTCAACACATGTGACAACCGACATACTCATCCCTGTGCCAAGTAAGATGATAAAAACAGTAAAAGTACAAACTGTTTTTGAAACATGAGACTTTAATAAAATTATTAACTTACCCAGAAATTATGTCTCTCAAATTTTAAAATGTCATATCATGATGGGTTGTGGCATACATGACCTTTAAAATTGTAGATTTGTACAATTCTCATTAAGACATTCATGTTACTGCTTTACTATCTAAATAGAGTAAATTTAAACATCAGCCAAGATGCCACTGGCTTTCATTTTCCTGGTGTAAAAGCCCCCCAAACTCTCAGTAGTCAATCTGATGTACTTAGAAAAGTGCTGATGTGATTTTCATCAAAGTATATATTTCTATATTCTAATACTAACATATTTATAATATTGATTCTGTGCTGAGACTTCTTGATGGAGAGACATTGGCCAAAGAGAAGGTCACCCTGGCTGTTGGGACTAAAGTCTCAAATCTTTTAGTGCATGTGGAAATAAGAAAAGAAAAAGCTTAAAGACTAATCCCTTAGGCGTCAGTCTTAAAAACTTCTGGAGATCATACTTTCCCCTGGAACACAATATTAAATTTTGCTGACTGGGTTATTCTTGTTTTTAATCCTAGCTCCCTTGACCTCCGGAATGTCATATTCCAGGCACTTGGATCCCTTAATGTAGGAGCTGCTACATCATGGGTTATCCCAATTGTGTTTACACAGTTTTCAAATTGTTTCTTCTTGGCAGGTTGTAATATTTTCTCCTTGATCTGGGAACTACGGACCCTGGCTATATCATTCCTAGGAGTTTTCTTTTGGGGATCTTTTTTGAGAGGTGAATGATGAATGCTTATAACTTATATTTTACCCTTTTGTTCTAAAATATTGGGGCAATTCTCCTTGAGAATTTCTTGAGGGATAATTTCTAGGTTCTTCTTTTGATCATGGCTTTCAAGTAGACAAATACTTTTTAAATTATCTCTCTTGGATGCATTTTCTAGGTCAGTCATTATTTTAAGGAGATATTTCACATTGCCTTCTATTTTTTCATATTTTTGGGTCAGTGTAATAGCATCTTGATTTCTCATAAAGTCATTTGCTTTCATTTGTTCCAGTCTAATTCTGAAGGAATTATTCTCTTCAGAAAGCTTTTGAGATTCTTTTTCCATCTGGAAAATTTGACTTTTTAAGGCATTCTTCTCATCATTACCTTTTTGGGATCTTTTTTTGACAACTGATTTAATCTATTTTTAAGGTGTTATTTTCTTCAGTCAGGTTGTTGACTCTCTTTACATGGAAAATAAATTGCAAGGAACTTATTAAAGTTGAACTATTTACATGCCAACATGGAAAAAATGAAAATAGTAACTTATGAAACATTTCTCAGTATGAGGGCAGAGGAAGGGAATACAAATGTATTTTTAGGTATACAAACACATATACAGGAGGATACACACACACATACATGCACACATATACATATATACACATATATGCATATATAAATATATATACATATACATACACACAAATATATATACATGTATATGCATGCTTGTGTGTGTATGAATACATCTCTGAGTATGTGTGTATATATGGGTAAATAGAGGATACAGGATGAAATGAATAGGAAGGGAAGAGAGGGGGATGGAGCCCAGATGGCGGCATATAAGCAGCAGGGTCCTGCAGCTCCCATGCAGCCACCCTAAATACCATAAAATATGACTCTGGACAAATCCTCAGACTCTCAAACATACAATAATAAAGAAAACACATTTCTCTCCCTGAAGGCAGATTGGCAGCAGGGGCTCATCCTAGCAGGACACAAGCCAAGTCCAGCCCAGCCTGAAATCTAATCCAAACCTGGCCAAGACCCAGGGCAGTTTGGAGGAACTCAGCCGAGCCACAGCAAGTCTGCAGGAGAGAAGATCTACAGTCTCCAGCAATGCCACATCTAGGAAGGTGTGGAAAGTAGGGATTAGAGAAAGGAAGCTGCCAGAAGGGGCTCATCAAACAGGCCTGCAGGCTGGGAGCCGTGACCAGCCCAGCCAGAAACCACCATGCGGCCAGGCTACATGGTTCTTGGGAGGAGCCAAGACTCCCAAGCCACTGAGTGAGTCTACTTCAGAGAAGATCTGAAGCACTTTGAGCAATCTTTACATCTACTAAGCCAGGATTAGAGGTCAGTGAAAGTGAGTGAAGCGTTCAAGGTAAATTTGGGTGAGGAAAAGCAGTTTTGCCAATCTACCCCCAGGGTAAGGAAGCAGTGGGGGAAGGGCAGGAATGGTTGTAATCGGTAACCACCCCCACTGGGCTGCTTGAGAGCCCCTAGCCTGCGGACCCTGCAGGGGGGTTGAGTTGACTGATCAGTGCCAATTGCTCTTGCGTTGGGCGGCCTGGATCTGGATTGCGGTCTTGGGTGGTGGTTCTGGGGAGCAATTTCAACAAGCTGGGGTGGGGGGTTGCAACACCCCCCTAATAGCTCCAGCAGCTGTGAAAACCCCAAGAATTTGGAACAGAGCTTTCCCCACTGGAAGCAGAGTTTCACAAAGCTAAAAAAAAAAGCAATTAATTGGCTGGCCAACATGAGGACAAGGAAGCAACATAAGAACAGCAATAAAACTCTAGAATCCTTTTTTGTGGACAAAAAGGATCAAAGCATGGAATGGGAGGAAGACAACACCATCAGAACTCCCACACCAAATGATTCCAAGACACTTGAAGAATGCCTAGAAGCTATAGATAATCTGAAACAGGGCACTGAAAAATAAATAAGAGAAGTGGAGGAAAAATTGGGAACAGAAATGAGAATGATGTAAGAAAATCATGAAAAGAGAGTCAACAACCTGAATGAAGGAAACAACACTCTAAAAAATAGATGAACTCAAATGGCAAAAGAGGTGCAGAAAGCCAATGAGGAGATGAACGCCTTAAAAAGTTGATTTTGCCAGATGGAAAAAGAATCTCAAAAGCATTCTGGGGATAATAAATCCTTCAGAATTAGAGTAGAGCAAGTGGAAGCTAATGACTTTATGAGAAACCAAGAGACTATTAAACAGTTACAAAAAAAGAAAGAAATAGAAAACAATATGAAATACCTCACTGAAAAAAATCTCTGAGGGGCAAAATAGATCCAGGAGAGACAATTTGAAAATTATTGGTCTACCTGAAACCCATGACAAGGAAAAGAACTTGGAAAGCATCCTTCAAGAAATCCTCAAGGAAATTGCCCTGATGTTTTAGAGTCAGAGGGCAAAATAGAACTTGAAAGAATTCACCTATCACCTCTTCAAAAAATTCCCAAAAGAAAACTCTTAGAAATGTTATTTCCAGGTTCTGGAATACACAGCTAAAGGAGAAACTATAACAGGCTGCCGAGAGAAAACCATTTGAATACTGTCGAAGCACTATCAGGATAACCCAGGATCTGGTGGCTTCTACACTGAGGTACAGAAGGGCCTGGTATTTGAGATTTTGAAGATTAAGGGATCTGGGATTAAAACCAAGAATCAACTACCCAGAAAAATTGAGCATATTATTCCAGGGTAAAATATGGTCATTCAATGAGGTGGAGGACTTTCAAGCATTCTTGCTGAAAAAAAACAGAATTGAAGAGAAAATTTGACAAACACAAGAAGCATGAGAATGTAAACATGGGAAAGAAGTCAAAAGGAACTTGACACATTTGAATTATCTACATGCAAATATGGAAAAATGATAATAGTAACTTATGAAACTTTTCTTAGTACGAGGATACGTGAAAGGAATAAAAATGGATATGTATGTATACTTACACATATGTCTATATAAAAGGCTATATATGCATATGAATACATATCTGAGCATGTGTATATATAGGTTTGTAGAGGGCATAGGAACAATTGAATATGAGGGGATGATCCTTTAAAAGGCAAATTCTGAGGTGGGAGAAGACTTGAATGAGAGGAGACAGGGAGAGACAAAATGGGGTTAATCATCCCCTGTGGAAGAGGCAAGTGATAACTGTTACAACTTTACTTTCATTTACTCTCTTTGAATCTGGTTTAGGGAAGAAATGGCATGAACTCTAAACTGGGCATCATGCCACATGAAAGTGTAGGGGGTATGGGGATGAAAGGTGAGATGATG
>JAQQSW010021212.1:0-10705 GCA_028646575.1 Pseudocheirus occidentalis
CTAACTGTATCACAGATTGCCAGAAGAGTAGGAACGTCCAATGAGGCTGAAAAGATAGTGTGGGACCAGGGTGCGAAGGGCTTTAAAAGCTAAGCAGTGGAGGATGTTTACATTTTATTCTAGAGGCAATAGAAACCACTGGAGCAGAACAAGTATGGGAAATATGGTCAGATGTGCAATTAAGGAAAACTGCTTTGGCAGCAGTGTGTAGCATAGACTGGTGTGGGGAGAGAGTTGGGTCAGGAAGGCTAAGAGTCTATTGCAATAATCCAGGTTGAGAGGTAAGGATAGCTTAAACTAAGGTGTAGCTGGGTAAGCACAGAGAAGAGGTCATATGTGGAAGATGTTGTAAAGGTAGAAAGGGTAAGATCTGGTGACTAATTAGTAACGTGGAGTAAGGGAGAGTGAGGCATTCAGGATAACACCAAGATTAAGAAACAAAGACACTGCAAGAATGGTGGTGCTTTTGATGGAAATATGAAATTTGGAAGAGGGGAGGATTTCGGATGTTGAGTTTAAGATGTCCCCAGGATATCCAATTGGTGAAATAAGCTGCAACTTGGAAGAGAGAGGAGATGGATATGAAGACCTAGAAGTCATATGAAATCAATGGCATTTAAATCAGTGGGCACTGATGAGGAGAGGAAGGGAAGGAGAGGGAGAAGAGGGGAGAGGGACAAAGAGACAGAGAGAGAAAGAGACACAGAGATAGAGAAACAGAGACAGAGAGAAGGGGGAGGGAGAGAGGGGGATGGAGAAAGAGGGACAGGAACAGGGAGAGGAGAGAGCCTAGGACTTGAGGAAACCCCCACAATCAGAGGGGCATAATGTGGATGATGAGACAACATTACAGCAACAGAGACTGAGATGTGGTCAGAGAGGAAAAAGCTGAAGTAGGGGAGAACAGCGTAATGAAAACCCAGAGAGTAAAGAATAACCAGACAGGAAAGGGTGAGCCTCCCCCAAGCTAGTAAAGCTGCTCCCCAGATGGCAGACATAAAGACCCACTTTGGCTTCATAATTAAATACTTTCTTGCTTGGTAGGACATTCCAGAGTTCATGCTGCAATGGTTTAGCTTTTGAGACCCCAAGATCACTTCTACAACATAATGAAGCAGTGAAATAAGGGCTTTGGTAACAGTATGTGGGGAAACATAACATATAAAAATGCTATTCTTCAGTGCCATAAATCTTACATAAAACTCATATACTAGATGAAATAAATATTCATTAAACATTGAATCATAGAAGGGATTTTAGTGGGGCCCAGAGAATTTAGGCAGCTCTTCCAAGGGCACATAGCCAGGGAGCAGCAGGATCTGAATTAGAACTCAGATCTATAGGGTATTACTACAGTTTTGCTTAACGATTTATACTCAGATGATGTGGAGGATAATGAATAATTAACATCACACATTCATAGAGTAGATGACAGTTTGTAAGACACTTTCACATGTGAACCGTCCAGATCCTCTCCAATTGGCAGCATGATACATAATGGAGAGTGAGTTTAGTTGTACAACCTTGGAAAAGTCAATCAACCTCTTCAATTCTCAGCTTTTCATCTATCAAAGGGGGCTAATGATATCTGAGCTGAGTAACTCATGGCATTAGTGTAGGGACCACATGAAATAATAATAGCAATTCATATCTACAGAGGGCTTTTAGGGTTGCAACACTGCTAGGAGGTGGGTGCCAAAATTGTTACCCTCTTTTTACAAATGGGGAAACTGAATCTCAAAAAGGTAAATTTACTAGTCCATCCATGATTACACAGTTAGCTATGAGACAGAGACAAAGACAGAGAGAGAGAAAGACAGAGACAGAGAGACAGAGAGAGAAAGAGAGACAGAGAGAGAAACAGAGAGAGAGGAATGGGGGAAGGGAGGGAGAGTTTATTTAGTTAGTCATTCACAGTTAGGCAGGAGTCAAATTCAGGTATTCCTGGCTCCCTTGGATCCATTATGCTATGTTACTTCCCTAGTAAGGATTGGTGATTTAAAATATGAAGTTCATTTATCTGTAAAAATTCATTTATATGGAACATGTCTTGCAAAAATTCCAGATAAACAATGTGCTCATAGGTTAGAATGAAGCAGGTGCATGGCATTCCTCAGTGGATTTTAGTAATTTAACAAATAGAGTTGAACTGTGCCTGAGAAACTATTATAAAAATTCTTCCATGAGAGAAAATGACAACCCAAGTCAGGAATATCCTTTCTTTCTAACCATCTATTTCTCTAAGTGTCTACATGAATACAAATGGAGTTTTACAAAACATCCTAGACATGAAAGTGGCCTGAGTGAGCAGGGGGCTCCCCACTTGCAAACTTGGCTCTGGTGGCTGTGGTTATTGTTCATGAGATCTAAATATCTGCCTCAGTGTCACCTTCTAACCCAGAGGAAAAGAGATACTGTATCACAAACAGGCCCTTAGACCTTAGCTTTGATTCTGGGACAAGCTTCCTGATGGGAGAGGAAAAGGCCTAAAAGGCATGGAAATCCTGGCTGAAGCCCTTCGCCAGGAAGCCTGCATTTTTGCTTATGGAAAGATGGCAGTACAGTCATATTAGAAAAATCACGTTTTGTTTTTCCATCTGTTTTGCTCATTCCTTAGTCCTGAAGAAGCTGTTCTTATCTTTGCCTGTTGGACACCTGCTTTGGCATTCAGAAAGAGATATATTTCTAGATAGCTGCATAAATAGAGTCTTTGTTCCTGCTCCCAATATGAGATTTCAGTTTCTGAAAAAGTACTTTGGTCTTCTTTGATTTCTACTAAGAGGAGAAGATGCCATCTGGTAATTCTTTAGCATTTTTCTGACATTTCATATTAGCAAACCTATTTAGAATCTTAAGTGCTTGTTCACCCCAAGCAAAAGAAGCACAAGCCTCTTTATAGTATAGAGTTAGTAATGTGGGAGGGGGAAATTCCAACAAAAGAAAGAAACATATCTTCTTCCTACTTTGTCAGTGATTTCTCAGGCTATCACACACGTAGTATTCCTCATTAACAGTATCAGAAAAAAACTGCAAAGACTTACATCAATTGATACAAAATCAAGTGAGCAGAACCAGGGGAACATTGTACACAGTAACAGCAATATTGTACAATGAAGCACTCTGGATGACTTAGCTATTCTCAACAATACAATGATCCACAACAACTCCAAAAGAATCATGACACAAAATGCTATCTACCTCCAAGGAAAGAACTGATATTGTCTGAATACAGACTGAAGTATGTTATTTTTCTCTTCCTTCATTTCTTCCTTCTTTCCTTCCCTCCTTCCTTCCTTCCTTCCCTCCTTCCTTCTTTCCTTGTTTCCCTCCTTCCCTCCTTCTTTCTTTCTTTTTTTCTTTCTTTCTTTCTTTCCTTCCTTCCTTCCTTCCTTCCTTTCTTCTTTCCTATTTTTTGGTTTGAGTCTTCTTGCACAAAATGACTAATGTGGAAATGTTTTTACTTGATTGCACATGTATAACCTCTATCAGATTGCTTTACCATTGAAGGGAGGGAGGAGGGGAGAGAAAAATAAAATTTGAATGCAGAACTTAAAAAAAATGTTAAAATTGTTTTTCCATGTAATTGAGGGGAAAATAAAATATTAAAGAAAAAAAGAAATGAAAGAGGAAAAATAGAGTATCAGAGCAGTGAGAATGAGGCCTTGTCTGTCACTGCTGGTTTATCAAGGAACAGACCATCTTCAGTGAATTTTCAAAATAGCGTGTAAATCTCCTCATTGTCCATCACACTCTTAATCTGCCTCCTCTCTCCATTCAAATGTCACATACAAACTAATAATTGTACTATTTACCAATAAGAAACCTGGTAATTTAAAGGATAAATGTGCTACTGAATTATAATACATTTAAGAAACATAAGTAAAAAGTATTTGTTTATCAAGTGTTTTGACTTATGTACATCAGAATTGACAGAAGGCTTAACTTGGGCAAAATAGCAAAGTCAAGCCTAATGATCACAATCACCCACTTGTGGACCTTTCCTTTACCCCCAAACCTGAGGGATCCTTACACTCTTTCAACTCTCTCCTTGTCAGAACCTGCTTTCAGAAAGGACTTGTTAAATTCATTTACACTAAGGTATCATAGGATAATTGACATAGAGTTGAAAGGCATCTTAGCATGTTATAGAAAAAAGAGCAGTAATTTGGTATCAGGGTTCAAAACGCATCTCTGCCTCCTATTACTTTGTGACTGTGGATAAGTCATTCAACCCTTCTTGAGTTCAAAAAGGAGAAGAAATGACCAGATCATTGATGTCAAACTCAAATAGAAATGGAGGGTACTAAATCATAACTAATGGTGCAGCTAGGTGGCACAGTGGATAGAGTACCAGGCCTAGAGTCAGGAAGACTCACTTTGCTGAGTTTAAATCTGACCTCAAACACTTACTAGTGTCATGGGCAAGTCTCTGGGCAAGTCATTTAACCCTCTTTGCCTCAGTTTCCTCATCTGAAGGATATGGCAAACCACTCTAGTACCTTTGCCAAGAAAAGTCCAAATGGGGTCATGAAGAGTTAGACACAACTGAAAAGACTGAACAACAATAATTAAATCAACGTCCACATTCCTGCCTTTGCTCTCAATTATGCTCCATTTGCATTTTCTCCTGGGTCAGACCCTATCTGGGGTTTTGACTTTAATGACACTAATTGTAAAAACTTAAACATGAGTAAATCAGGTAGGGGAAGTGTTCTGGGAGTCAGAAGGGCTTTATGGAATTCCCCATATAGGCCACCACCAATAGCTTGACTACCTACTTGGTTGACAATGTATGAAAGTGGTGAACAGTATGACAAATCAGTCATAGAATGTGAAAGGCAGAAGGGAACTTCAAGACCACTTAGTTCTTACTCTTTCATTTTACAAAGGAAAACAAGTGAAGCCTATTTTGATGAAAGGACTCACCTAAGACCTCTCAGCTAGCTAATAGCTAGAATCAGAATACTCATCCAGGTCTCGTGACTTTTTAGCTAGGGCTTGGTTCAAAATAATGTGTCCTTTCCCCACCTATTCAGGGTCAGTAGATCAGAGAAGTGGAATTTTCTTTTAACAATACTACATTTTAATCTAAGGATTAAAGGAGTTTTTTTAAGGATTAAGATTTTAAGGAGTTTAATAAAAATGTTCATAAAATCCCTAAGAGGAGAATAATGATGCTGTTGAAAAGTTCCCAGAATAACCTGAAATATTCTGAATAAGTTTCACTAGAAATTTATTTATAAGTTTATTTATATGTTGTCATTTATATATTGTATTTATACATTGTCATTCTAGATTAGTGTATGCTTATGACTAAGAGGCCCATCCTATCATAGCTGCCTGAACAGATTGGCTCTCAAGAAACCTGCCTTTCTCTCCACGCACATGTGTCTTCCACATACATAAATATGAAGTTCGATTCAAGTGTGGTTGCCAACTGGAACTTCCTGTTCATTTACTTCAAAGATGGAGGATGATTAGAGAGCAAATCTAGCAGAAGAGATCAGCATCCACTCTGAAATGCCCACCTTGGGAAGTATGACAGTAAAGGAACCTGGCCATGGTAGGTAAATTTGACCACAGGCAATAAGGTGGGACTTCCACAGCCTTGAGACCATCAGCCAGCCACAGAGGCCTACTGCCCTAATTCCTTCTCAACCTGCTGCAGAAATAGCAGGAACCCTAAGAAAGAGGAAAACCTTTCATGCTTTTTGGTACTTGTGTTTTATCAAAATATGAGGCCTTTTCTCAGACTGGGATTATGAAGTATGCAATATATTGTTAAGAATCTTGTCAAAACCTCATCTGTATCCTAGCTTTCAGTTTAGCACCAAGAATATCATTGTTACAGATCTATTCCACTTGCAGAAGTGGTTTAATTCATCTGAGATTTCAGATCCAGCTTAGCACATGTCACCCTACCTCTTTCAAGTTTTCTGCTACTGTTTTCTTTTAGTTAGGGTTGAGTTCTGGGGATTCCTACTATTGCTGAAGAGAATGAGTTCTCTTCTGTCTCTATCTCAAAACCAGCCTGAGGTGTAGGCAAATGGAGAGTTGCATGTGTGGTAAGATTTGAAGTATATAGGACAGATAGGTGGCACAGTGAATAGAGCACCAGCCCTAGAGTCAGAAGTACCTGAGTTCAAATCCAAACTCAGACACTTGACACTTACTACCTGTGTGACCTTGGTCAAGTCACTTAACCCCAATTGCCCTGTCTTCTCCCCTCCAAAAAGACCAAAAAAAAGATTTGAGGTATATTGAAAGAAAAGCCTCTTCCACTAACCCTGGCATTGGGCCCTTATTAATGTCACTCCCATGGGGGCAAAATATTATGGACAGAAAGTTCCAATTAAAATGCAGATATTTCACTTGTAGAGGTAAAATAATATGGATTAATTTACCATAGATTTAGAGATGGATTGGCTTTAGAGATGATCAAATCATCCTCATTTTACTGATAAGAAAACCTGAGGCTCAGAGAAAAATAACAGTAATAATCATAGCTACTTTTAGACAATAATCTTAAGTTTTAGTATGTGGTCAACCCCTGTGATATGGGAGCTATAATTATTCCCATTTTACAGATTTATCCAGGGTCAAACTGCTAGTTAGTATCTGTGACAAGATTTTAGCTGAGGACTTCTGGACTTCAAGTCTAGCACACTTGAAGGGAAATGACTTGCCCAGTGCCACATCATTAGTAAATAAAAAGAGCTAGGTATTGAAGTCAGTTACTCTGGTTCAAAATCAAGAACTCTTTCCACTACACTACATAGCCGTTCAGATCTCTAGTACTTAGAAAGGAATGGGGAAGAGCGTAAGAAAATGGAACCTACTTCAGCATAGTTTCACCTGGGGACACATGCTACCCTGAGGTTCTATAGATGTGGGCACTAAACACCCAGAGAATGGCATGAGAAGTAGAAATAAGAGTGTCATAAGGACAGGTGGAGAATTGTTCAAACCAAACACATCTATTTCATCTTTTAACTTAAGGCTGGTGCTGTTCACTCTCCTGAGCCTTTGCCTACAGAACTTACTTGATTCTGGATGGAAAATGGAATGTGGGGGTGGCATTCTGGAAAGTTGAATCAGTGGCAAATCTGTGACCATGGGAAAACTAGACTTTCAGACCAATGCCCTCAAAACTCTCCATGACAAAAAAGGGTCCCTTCCTCATCCTTGCTTCATAGAATCATAGAGTCTTAGAAATGGAAAAAAATCTGAGAGATGGAGCATGACTGAGTAGGTATATTGAGATGGATTTGAAGTTGAGGAGACCTAGCTTTGAATCTTGCCTCAGACACCTGCTAGCTGTATTATTTATTTAACCATTTTTATGGTTTTAAACATTTTACAACTTATGCAAATTAAACAACCCTATTAGAGTGGTGCTATTATATTCCCATTTTACAGTTGAGCAAAGTGAGACAAACAGAACTGAAGTGACTTGCCCAGGGTCACGTAGATAGTAAGTGTTTGAGGGTGTATTTGAACTCAAATCCTCCCGACTCCAGTCCCAGTGCTCTAGACATAGCACCACCAGCTGCCTCAGAAAAAGTCTGAAAAGTCCATAAAACTAAGAATTACTTAAAAACTGATATGAAATTATTCCAAATGACCGGTTATTCAGTTAATTTAGAGCCACTACTGTGCATTATTTATGTTAAAACATAAAAGTGATTCACATATATTAACTTATTTGATTGTCACAGAAACTCTTAAGTGTAGACATTTAGATACATCATTATCTGCATGTTAGGCAGAAATGCTGAAGTAACTGCAAAGTCACAAATGGTGATCACTGGTCTCAAATCTTACAAGTGTAATGATATTTCCCCAACCCCACACAAGAAAGATCACAGAACAAAAGCCCCTAAGAGTCTATGCTGCAGCTAAGGAATTTGGTGACTATGTGTTCATTGCCTGTTCAAATTTTAAATGCATCACTTCTTCCAAGTTAAAACCACTGTAGTTTTAAAACTTAGAAAAAAATACAAGGGAAATCAAATGCCCATGAAAGCAAGGAAACCCCAAATGTGAATAGAGCTTGGGAATCAGATACTGGGTTCTGCTTTCTAAAGTCAAGCTCACAAAAGTCTCCTGGGAGTGAAGTAAACTAACAGTTCTTTGGAATATGAAGAAACATGCTGAGAAGTCTGGGAAAAGATGATCACCCCCACTACTGTATCCAAATAGAGCTGAGAACTGCCTGTAAATCCCTCTGCAATGAAGCAATTCCCTACATTCCAAATATGACCCAGAGTAACACACAGAGTGGAAAATAAGCTTCCAATTTTCAGTGCCGAGTGAGGCTTTTATGACTGTCATAATTTCCAAGTGCAAAATAAACTCTGCAGCTCACAGTAGGCAAGCATGAGATGCCCTCGGAAAGTGGAGTGAATCCACTGATGACCAATGGTATTTCAAGTTCTGGAACAAGAACCAACGAAGTAGTGTGTGTGTGTGTGTGTGTGTGTGTGTGTGTGTGTGTGTGTACATGAAACAAAGAGGCAAAGACAGAGACAGGATAGGGTTGAGTGAAGAAGAAAGAGAGAAGCAGATGGAGAGCAGGAAGGGTAAGGTAATATATAACCAATATAAGCTATATCTAAATCATATTGCAGATACCATAGAATATGTTATTTGGAAGGAATCTTAACAGCCATTTGATTTAATTAATACACCCAAGGAATCTCTGTTATAACATATATGGCAACTGATCATCCAGCTTTTGCATGAAGACCTCCAAGGAGGAAGAACTCACCACCTATAAAAGCAGATCATCTCACTTTTGGACAACCCTAATAGTTAGGAAGGTTATCTTAACATCAAGCCTAAATTTGCTTCTTTGCAACTTCTACTGCTGGCCCTGCCCTCTGGGGTCAAACAAAAAGAGCCTAATTCTTCCTCCATGTAATAGCTCTTCAAGTACTATCATATCTCCCCTGTATCATGTTTCTTCAGGTTAAATATGCCCAGTTACTGCAGGTGATCTTCATGCATCATTGATTCAAGTCCTTCATCATCTTAGTGGCTTTCTCAACATTCTCCAGTTCATTAATGTCTTTTTTTTTAACCATGGGGCCTAGAACTGAACACAGGATTCCAGATGAAGCTGGATGAGGTCAAAATACAGTGGGACAATGACCTCCCTATTTATGAAGGCAATGCCCCTCTTCACATGGTCCAAGAACACATTAACTTTTTTGGCAATCCCATCACATTGTTTGTTCCCATGTGTATAATTTTTTAAAAAACAGGAGCTTTTAAAAGCAGAATGAGTCATAGCAAGGACAGCATTTTTACTGTCCTTGAATGTTAGCTTTGAATTATTTTAAATGGACTTGTTAAAAATAGTAGCATAGTAGAGAGATCAAATTTTGCTTTCTTTGAAATTCCCAAAGTCATATTAAAGTGATAATTCAATTAAAACTCTCCCAATATGTAAACTTTCTATTGAAATTAGACTATAGAAATCCATCATTTGAGAAAAGATCTGTGTTTACATTGTTGTGGGAAAAAGCTCCCTTATCAATGGAGATCACAATCCACCTACTTAGATTCTCAGAGTTGTCTACAGCTCCTAACAGTTAAGTGACTTGCCTATGGTCATATACAATACAGTTTTCTATACACTCTGCCACACTACCTCAATTATGATAATACTACAGTAAAATTCATGTTAGAAGAAATTCGTGTCACAATTCTAGGTAAGTGGTAAGATTTCATCCAACTTAACGTGCCATTAAAATACTATCTTACGACACCAAATAAATAATATGTACTCACCATAAAGCAAATATGTGAACAAGCATACATATCAGAAATCTAAATGTCCAATAAACTATCATGGATATTCGAGATCATAAATTCCTCAGGTTATTTGTAAAGGAGGGGCTATGTCTATACCTTTGCATTACTCTGCAGATCTCAGTGTAGAGCCTCACCTACAATAGATGATCAATAAATGTTTGTTGAATAAGAGAATGAATGAGTGGTAAACAGAGATGTCTAACTTTCTGTGAAAGACCTTTATATGTCATCTGAGGACTAACATATCTAAGTTTGGAGAAGCTCATCATCAATGTTAGAATTTCTAACCATACGAACTCTTGCAGATATTCTACTAAGTCATGGAGGAGTTGAGATCTGAATTGAGAGAGGAAGTAGATATAGCCACAAAATTTCAGATGCTTAAATCATTTAAGTATTTAGGAACTCTAATTTAGTAATAGAATCTAAATAAGGATAAGGGAAATAAGAGACAGGGAAATAATACTATTTTTACTGTTTCGGTGTACAATTCAGGATACTGTTTCAGTACTCCAGTCGTGAAAGAAGAAGGGTCTGGATTGGGATTTAGGCAGTGGAAATAGAAATGTAAAGGGGAAACCAAAGAGAATTTTCAAAGGAATAAATGACAAGACTCAGTAATCTATGTAGGAGATCAAGAAGACAAAACAGAGAAGAATCAACTATGAAGATAAAACTAGTCCTGGCAGAGAAGAATTATAGACTCAATTAAAATTGTAGTAATTAAGAAATTGGTATCAAAGACTATAATGTTTATGTCTTTATGAATGCTATGTCCAGTTTAGTGTGAATAATGAATCTTCTGCAGTGGATTGCATTATTTGAATTAATACTGCATTTTTCCAATGGATGGAACCAATTACCATATTTTGCATAATTATTACCT
>JAQQSW010021213.1:0-10704 GCA_028646575.1 Pseudocheirus occidentalis
TTTAAAGCCATCAGCAAGTATTATATGCAATGGGGATAAACTAGAAGCGTTTCCAATAAGATCAGGGGTGAAACAAGGATGCCCACTATCACCCCTCTTATTCAATCTGGTACTAGAAATGTTAGCACTAGCAATTAGAGAAGAAAAAGAAATCAAAGGAATCAAATTAGGCAAAGAAGAGACTAAACTATCCCTCTTTGCAGATGATAAGATGATATACTTGGAGAATCCTAGAGAATCAAGTAAAAACCTTCTTGAGACAATAAATAAATTTAACAAAGTTGCAGGATATAAAGCAAACCCACATAAATCCTCAGCATTCCTATATATTTCCAATGAAGCCCAACAGCAAGAGATAGTAAGAGAAACCCCATTTAAAGTTACTGTAGACATTATAAAATATTTGGGAATCTACCTGCCAAAACAAACCCAGGACCTATATGAACACAACTACAAAACACTTTTCATACAAATAAAATCAGATCTAACTAACTGGGAAAACATCAATTGCTTGTGGCTGGGTTGAGCTAATATAATAAAATGACAATTTTATCTAAATTAAATTACGTATTTAGTGCCATGCCAATCAATCTACCAAAAAAATTACTTTATAGAACTAGAAAAAATAGTGACAAAATTCATTAAGAAGAACAAAAGATTCAGAATATCAAAGCAATTACCGAAAAGAAATGCTAAGGAAGTTGGCCTACCTGTACCAGATTTTAATCTGTATTATAAAGCAGCAGTCATCAAAACAGCTTGGTATTGACTAAGGAATAGATTAGTAGATCAATGGAATAGATTGGGTACAAAAGACTCAGTAGTCCACAATCAAAGTAATATACTATTTGATAAGCCCAAAGAACCTAGTTTTGGGGATAAGAACTCACTATGTGACAACAATTGCTGGGAAAATTGGAATATAATATGGCAGAAACTGGGCATAGACCATAATCTAACACCATACAGCAAAGTCAAGTCTAAAAATGGGTGCACAATCTAGGTGTAAAGGCTGATACTGTAAGTAATCTGGGGAAGCAAGGAATAATTTATTGTCAGATTCATGGAGTAGGGAAGACTATGACCAAAGAAGATTTGGAGGACATTATAAAATGCAAAATGGATAACCTTGATTACATTAAATTGAAAAGTTTATGTACAAACAAAGCCAATGTAACCAAAGTTAAGAGGGAAGTGGGAAATTGGTAAAGAATTTTTACAACCAGTGTCTCATTTTTAAAATATACAGGGAATTAAGTAAAATCTATGAGAATACAATTCATTCCCCAATGGACAAATGGGCAAAGGATATGAACAGGCAATTTTCAGATGCAGAAATTAAAGATACCTATAAGCATATGAAAAAATGCTCTAAATCACTATTGATTTAAGAAATGCAATTCAAAGTAATTTTGAGGTACCACATCTCACCAGTCAGATTGGCTAAGATGTCAAAACAGGAAAATGACAAATGCTGGAGAGGATGTGGAAAAACTGGAACACTAATGCATTGTTGGTGGAGCTGTGAACTGATACAACCATTCTGGAGAGACATCTGGAAATATGCCCAAAGGGCTATAAATAATTGCATACCCTTTTTACCCAGTAATACCACTTTTGGGGTTGTATCCCAAAGAGATCACAGAAATGGGAGGAAGACCCATATGTACAAAAATATTTACTGCAACTCTCTTTGTGGTGACAAAAAACTGGAAATTAAGGGGATGCCCATCAATTGGGGAATAGCTAAACAAGTTGTAGTATATTAATGTAACAGAATACTATTGTGCTATAAGAAATAGGAAGGAGACGGTCTTCATATTCACCTGGAGAGGCTTATACAAACTGATGCTCAGTGAGAAGAGCAGAACCAGGAAAAATCTATACACAATCACAGACACATCGTATGTTTGATGACCAGCTTTGATAAACTGGACTCTTCTCAGCAACACACAGTTAAAAGACAACTCTACAAGTCTCAGGATGGAAGGAGATATCTGCATTCAGAGAAGGATCTAGAAAGAACAGAGGTTAAATGGGGACTGATGTAATCTACATTCTATCTTTCTTTTTCATGTTTGATTTTCTTTCTTTTTTCTCATTGTTCACTCCATTGGTTACAACCCTTCTATACAACCAGATTAATGTCCAATGTGAAAGTATTTGCAGATCCTGTACTTGATTGCATGCTACCATGGGGAGAGGGGGTGAAGGAGGGGAGAAAATGTGAAACTCAAGGGATTGTGGAACTGAATTTTGTAAACTAAAAGTAAATAAACAAATCGATTAAAATTTTAAAGTAAAATAACTATAAAAAGAATAATTACAGAAGATAACAAAGTAACTAAATTAAAATAAGGATGTAGAGAGATACTAGCAGTTGAAGGAGATAAGAAAGGCTTCATGTAGAAAGAGGTGCTTGAGCTGTGTCTTGAAGAAAGAG
This sequence comes from Pseudocheirus occidentalis, assembly GCA_028646575.1. NCBI lineage: Eukaryota > Metazoa > Chordata > Mammalia > Diprotodontia > Pseudocheiridae > Pseudocheirus > Pseudocheirus occidentalis. The sequence continues at coordinate 2,444 of JAQQSW010021213.1, forward strand.
GGATTCTATGAAGTAGAAGTGAACTCGGCAAATATTCCAAGCATGGGGGACAACCAGGAAAGGTATAGAAATGGAAGACGGAGGGTCACTTTTAAGGACAAGAGAGAAAACCAGTTGGACTGGATAATAGAGAGTACTGATAATTCAATAACCTACATGGGGCTGGAAAGATAGGTTGAAGAAAGGATATGAAAATCTTTCAAAGTTAAGAACAGTTTGTATTTTAGCCTAGAGTCAATAGAGAGTTTATGTAGGATGGTGGTGTCATGATCAGATCTATGCTTAAGGATTCACATGCAGCAGTTTAAAGGATTCTGATTGAAGTAGAGAGACTTGAGGCAGTGAGACCTCAGAGAGTTACTGCAATACTTTCAGTGATATGTGATATGGATCTGAAATAGTGGTGGCTATATGGGCAGAGAAAAGAGGACAGACATGAGATGAGTTGTAAAAGGAGAAATTGCAAGACCTGGCAATTTATTGTATATGTTGAGTGAGAGAGAGTCAGACATCAAGGTGATAAATCTAAGAGTCTGGAAGAATAATGATTATTAGATATAAACAAGGAAGTTTGGAAGAGAGAAGTGTTTAGGGATTTCTTATTAATGCTTCTTATACATTCTAATTCCAACCACAGTGACTTTTTTTTCCTGTTCTTAATATACATGACATTCCATCTCTAGCTAGCTTGTCCCCCATGTCTGGAATGTCCTTTTCTTCATCTCTGCCTCTTGGAATCCTTCTCTTCAAGGATCAGCTCAAGTATCAGCACCAGAAAAATTTTATGACATATGATCTTCTACACTTCCAATAGTTATGGTTCTCCTCTTGCCCCAAATGATTCTTTGTTTACAATCCCTACTTTGTATACAGGGCAGCTAGGTGGTGCAGTAGATGGAGTGCTGGGACTGGAATCAGGAAGACTCATCTTCCTGAATTCAGTCTGGCCTCAGATGTCGTCTAGTGAACATGGGCAAGTCACAATTCTTTTTTCCTCAGTTTCCTCATCTGTAAAATGAGCTGGAGAAGGAAATGGCAAATTACCCTAGTATCTTTGCCAAGAAAGTCCCAAATGGGGTCACAAAGGATCTGACAAGACTTAAAATACCTCAACAACAACAACAACTTGGTATATATTGTGCATTTACCCATCTGAACACATTTTATTTCCCCACAGTAGAACATAAGCTCCTTGAGAGAAGAGACTAAACTCATTTTTGTTTTTGTAGCCCCATGCCTCACACAGTGGTTAGACCATTATTGGTATCAAATAAATCCAAATGCTTACTGTTGTTTCCATGATTGAAACCAGTGCGTATAGCAATAGAACTGCTATTTGAGGTCAGAGAAGAGAGAGAGAGAAGAGAAAGAGACAGAGAGACAGAGAGAGAGATACAGAAAAAAGAGACAGACAGACAGACAGAAACAGAAAAAGAGAGAGAGGGAGAGAGAGGGGGGGCAGGGGAGACAGCAAGGGAAAGAATAGAGAATAGAATATGACTGTGATTCAATTCAGCGTGTGTGAAGGCATCTAAAATTTTGGAGCCCTGGGAATGAGTCTATACCAAAGACAGCAAATGAGCAAGCGACTAGAAACTTGGGAACCTTGGTAGTTTGTACATGAGCCTAGAATAGTGGTAGTTAGCCTAGGTTTGAAACAGTATGGGATGCTGAAGTATTGAGTCTGACATACATTGCCTGTGCTTTGAGTCCTAAGAGACTGTGTGGGATTCATGTCCTAGTTCCTTCCCACACAGACAACCCAGTTTTAAAGATCACATATCTCAATATCCCATTTCTGAATTACCTTATCTTCACATAGCAAAAATGAGTTCATCTTGGGGAATGAGTGGGGGGTTGGGATGAGGGGGTGAGTGAACAGAGTTCAAGTTATAAATGAAAGCAATAGTACTAGCATGATTACCAACGAGATTCAATGAGCAGGTTAACAGTAAGACATGCTTAAAAGCATACAATACTCCTGACAACACCACAAAATTGAGGTGGGCTTGTAACATAGACCAGCCCACTTCCTCTCAGGATGCACGTCAAGAAGCAACTGATACTGTACTAAATGTTTATGTAGCAGAGAAGAGAGGGAACTCCTGGCACAGGGAATAGTGGGAGCAAAGGCCGGGTATCAGGAGAGCACAGAGCATATTCTCATGAGGGCAGAGCGCCCCTTAGTTTGTCTAGGCCAGAGCATGAAGGAGAATAACATGAAAGAAAATGGGAAAGGTTGGCAAATTGTGGAGGGCCTTGAAAGTCTGGCAGAGGATTTTGCTCTGAGAAAGGAGAACAAGACCTACAGTATCTTACAGCGGTGAAAAAACATAGTATCAAAATGGCAAGCACACTCTCAGAACTAAAACTACAAGAGTGCTTATAAGTTGGACTGTTTTTAAAAATATAGAAGCCTTAAAATGTTATAATATCCTCGACATTTTCCATGGCAACTTAGCAAACCATACCCACCACCACTACTACCACCACTAACATCATTCCTCAGCATATTCCACCCCCACAAAACCCACAAAGAGACAACCTCCACTGGCATCTCTCCGTGTAGAGGACCTACTTCCAGAAGACTCATGATGACATATGATAGAAATGTAGTGGAGAAACTTGAACCTGTGCAGTCATTCTGGGATCGTTCCAACCATGCGGCAAACAGGAAGCCTCTTCTAATTGACTTAGCATAAAAAGCCTGAGTCAGCCAACCTCAGCCTAGTTTTGACCATTTTCTTTTAGCTGTGCCATTGGTTATCTTCTGGATTCTGTTCACAGCATGGGGTGTGAGATGATGCTATAATGGCAGATGCTTTGGAGCCTTTTCCCCTCTGAGGTCATGTGGCCTCATACCATTTCTTCTTTTCTGCTCTAGGGGAATCTCTAAGAGCCTCCAACCTTGTGAGTTTCTAAAGGTCAGGAGGGCACTCCAGAAGTTTTGTGAGACAGAAAAAGACAACTGAGGCAACTCCCATTGGATGGCTTCCAACTATAGACTAGAAAGTTCTCTTTCCTTATCTGTACCACTTAGCACACCTGGTTTCCTTCACAATTCAGCTCAGTTACTATCTCCTACATTAGGCCTTTTGCGATCCTAGCAACTACTCCTGCTGCCTCCCCACCAACATTATCTTGTATTTTTTAACATATGCATTTGATAAATGTTTGTTGTTGGTGGTCCTCCATTTTTGGAGAGGACCAGTGACCTCAAGGGGTGATGTTTTGACTTGTGCATGAATTGGTATATATATATCTCTTTGATGTCTGACCAAGCTCTAAGCACTCCATAGCATCTTCTTCATGCCCCTTCATGGCCTTTGGAGCAAATTATTCTAATCTACCCATTCTATTGAGGGAAAGCTTTGCATGCTTGGAGTAGATATCACCTTAATTCAGTGATGGGTTCGAGGCCTGTCAGTTACCCTCAACCTGGTTTAGCTCAACTACCAATATGGATTTACCAGCTTTGACTACCACCTGGGACAGGTGAGAGGGGGTTAGGTGGTGCCCTAATCTAGTAGAGTTCAATCTGACGTCAGACACTAGCTGTGTGGTCCTGGGCAAGTCATTTAGCCCTGTTAGCCTCACTTCCTCATCTTTTTACATACACGACCACGCACCTTCAGCCCCCAACCCCAGGACCACGAGGAGACAGATCCGCATTTGCAACAAGCCGCAGCCGGCCTGCTGCCCTTTACCAACTCTCATTAGAGAAGGGGGAGGATGAGTAAATCTAGTTCAAAGTCCAGCCAGCTTCTGGCCTCCAAACTGGAGAAAGAGGGGTCTGAGAAGAGAGGGCGGGGCCAACCCCGAAAACCACGCCCAAAGGAGCCTAGTGAGGTACCAACTCCCAAGAGACCTCAAGGCAGACCAAAGGGGAGTAAGAACAAGGGAGCTACGAAAGGCCTTAAAACCACTGCACCGGGGAGGAAACCAAGAGGTAGACCCAAAAAGCCGAAGAAAGAAGAGGAAGAAGGGGTATCCCAGGAGTCTTCCGAGAAGGAGCAGTAACCAAGTCTGCTTAAATCTTGCTACCTCATTCCCCGTGATGACAACGACCATGACAACAGCGGCGGCCCTTTCATTCTGGGACTAGACAGAACAATGTGGAACTTTAAATCCACATGTTTCTCCCCTTTTCCTTTCCCTCTCTCTGGCCTTTCTAGTTTTACTGGTCAGAGAAAGAATAGCCCTACCTGGGCAGAATGCCTCCCCATTCACACATTGGACTAACTCTGGCCACCCTCTGTGGGATTGTGTGGGGCAGGGTGGAGCAGCAAGCAGTCGGTTGAGCCTCTGGGGGCACTCCCTGCCTCCCTCCTCCCCACCTCCCACATCCATGGGCCCATCCACCCTTTCCCAGGATTGGGATTTCTTTTGTACTCCTCCTTCCTCGGACAGAGCTAACCTTTGGACTTAGCTGCCAACACCCGTTTCTTTGTCTCTACGCCCTGGAATGGGACCAGGGTTCCTGTTTTCCCATTCCCCCACCCCAACTGAAAAGTATTTGAGAGAGAAGGACAGATGTTCAAGGATCTTGATCATTAGAGTTCAGCTTCAATAGACTTCTGTCTGGGGATATTCTAAAGTACCCCCATTACCCTTTCTGTCTATCAGCCAAGATTGGTCCCAAGGGTGGAGTTGGGAACAGACTTTTTACTAAGAGTAGAAAGGGGAGCAGGGGCAATACCCACCCCTTTTCTCCCTCCTGCCCTCTACATTTCCTGAGCATCAAACTGGAATGGGGCTGGGCTGGAGCCTAGGGCATCAGGCACTAAGGTAGAGGATCTGATTCATCCCTTTCCTTGCTGCTCAGGAGATCTTATTAATTTCCCCCAATCCTGGACTGGCCTTCTCCTTGGCCTGCGATTTTTGCCTTTGGAATGCATGTTTTGCAAGGATCTTTCCTCCCCAGACCTCTCCCTATCCCTCCTTTCAGAATACCATCCCCCTCCCCCTCGGAGCTCCTTACATCCTCCCTCTCTACCTCTGAACACATTTTGTTGGTTTTCTTTTTCAAACAGTTTTGTTCTTACATTCTGTGGCTTCCAGACTCAGCCATGCAATTTCGTTGGTTCTCATGTTCACCTGCCCTCTACCCCTCCTCCATCCACCCTGCTCATCCACCCCAAAACACCACAAAGGAGGGCTTGGGGAGATAGCGGACACCAGGCCTAGTTTACTCAAAAGTGACATTGTTTGGGGAGGTGGGCCCCAGGGGAGCTGCCTGTCCCCACTTTTATCAGTCCTTCCTTTGATAATCTTCAAATTGAGTGGGTTAAGGGAAGGAGGTCCAGCCAAAATGAGGGAAGGGATGGTCCCAGACTGTCATGAGGGCCCCCCCCCCACCTCTGATTTCCTATTTTCAGTTACTTGAATAAAAATAAATTCTTTTCTTCTGGAAAAAAAATGAGCTGGAAAAGGAAATGACAAACCACTCCAGCATCTTTGAAAAGAAAACCCCGAATGGAGTCACAGAGTCAGACATCAGTGAGGATGACTGAACAACAACAATCTCAAGAGAGAAACTGGCAGTGCAGGCCTTGTTCAGCCGGCAACAAGGTCTTTGATAGAGACTTGAGCCCAGCAGCAGGATCAAGTCAACCTCAGCTGCTCACTTGTAAGAGCAATTTGGTAGGTTAAGTTTACACGCATACGTATATATGTATGCACGTACACATGCACATTCCTACATACACACATATATGTATGTGTGTATGTATGTGTGTGTGTGTGTTTGATAAATACTTCCTTTTTTGAGGTCCATGGACCACTATTTCAGGAGGGTTCTAGCCATACTTCATTTCACTCCCAACTCAGTTCTCTGTACTTTTCTTCATCTTTACCACCTGACCTGCTCCTGAAGAAGAACCCTCCCTTTGTCCCCCTATTTTTATGTGTCTTTTTCCTTTTAATAATGTACACTCAACTAATCCAATCATTTTGGAGGACAATTTGGAACTATATTTACACATCATGGGGTTAGGGCCGCAGCATCCAACACTATCTGGAAAATCCACACAAAAATTTTGGGCCTTCCTTTTGTACAAGAGAAGTCTGAATTATTAAGGTATTAGAAGACAAATATGTTAATATTATACAATAACAAACACGTATTGTGCATTTCTGAGTTTCTAAACTCTTTCTAGGTTTCTATGCTGACCTTCATGTGTTTTCTGGAGCTTCTGCAAAGCTTTCCAAAATGCTCATTTAATTTCTTATGCCAACTGGAGGAAAATCAAAACTATGATGGAGAAACTCACGCTGTGGAAGGGATAATTGTATATGTATATATTGTCTTCCCTGACAAAATAGAAGCTCCTTCAGAGCAAGGAGAGGTTCTGTTTTTGCCTTTGTAGCCTCAGTTCCTTTCACAGAGTACATGATTAATCAGTGCTTATTGATTGGTTAATTGATGTCAGAATTTAAACATAGAAGACTTACAGAATTAATTTGCCCATAAAATCCTCAATAAGATTTAGAATTCTGGTATTTGGAAGTGTCTGCAAGAAGCCTCACTCCAGATGGTCTTCTGGTCCTTGAGAAAACTGTGGGGTTTACAGAATTGGTTTTAAGGAAGGGACAAGGATGGGCAATCAAACAAAAAACCATCCTAAGTCATATTTTGGCCCTCAGTACCATTGTGGAGTCATACTACAGCATATGTGTGTTATGAGAGTATTCTTATGTTTTAAGATATGCGGCCCTTTAACATGCCAAGGTTTTTCCAGTTGTTATTTTTTCCCCTCACTGCCCTCTACAAAAGCTTTAGAACATGGTGCCCAGCATGTATATATTCTTAATAAATGTTCATTGATTCAATTTCACCTAAGCCAGAGTGAAAGCTAGAATTGGGTAAAATGGAATCCATTTTGTACTCATACTTTGTTAAATCACACAGGAAAAATGAAGGTTAAGCATTGGAAAAAAAATTCCAATATTTAGACTTGAAACAACTACGTCTTTTAAATGGAAAAAGGATACAAAGTACAATCTTCATCCTGTAAAAATGATTAGAAAGAATGGAACATATATCTGTGTTGACACTGTATATTGAGTGGACCTTCTAAAACCCTGTTTGTTCATATTAAGTAAATATGCTCGGAGCCCCTTACCATGTCCCCTATTCCTTCCGCTTTTAAATCAAAGAGATTAGGATTCCTAATTAAGACACTGGAGGAAGGCTGGATCAGTTTTGCTAGTGCAAATTAGTTCAGAGACACAGCACTGCTGCCTTTCTGTTTGCTGGCAGGAGAGGCTTGTTTGATCTAACCTGATTGAGGAAATGAAATATCCCTAAGACAAAGAGCTAATATTACGCTACTGGAGAGCGACCATGGGAAAATTGGAAACTAATGTGCATAGCTACTAATCCAAAAAGCAACCAGGAGGAAAAATGTTATTTAGGAGGAAAATGATGTGGCCCAGCTAATCCTTTGAAATGTGACGTACTGCTGTTTTCCCCCATTTAAAGGAAGGTACAGGAGAGAGATTCCATTAGCTTAACAAGATTCCCCATGAGTTGAGTTAAAGATGGTTCCCTTCCCCCAAGGTTATAGACAAAAAATATTGCAGTAGTAAAGAAAGGGCTCCTCCACCTCAGATCCTATGGCCAGGGGGAAGACAGTGTTCACAGCCAAGACTCGTCTCCTTTTTTTGTTCATTCACCTGATTCCGCAGATCCTGGCCCAGTTTGCTAAAACGGAGGAAGAGAGAAGCCTCTGTCACACAATGTATCAGAACTAGCCAGTTTCTTTCTAATAGGTCAAATCTGGCTAAATCAGAAGAATTCTCCAGAACCAAGAGTAAGACACTTAGGTGAAAGAGGCCTGGTCACCTCCGATTTCAGGTTCCCACACACTATAGTCCAGAGGTTGTTAGGGTTCTTTGCAAAGACAAGCACCTTAGGTATCCTAATCTTAGAGAAATAGCCCATTCTCCCTCTCCTTTCTTCTCTCCTTTTCCTTTCCTCTCCCTTCGCAATGTATTTATTGTGCAAGACCCTGGGGCATATTTACAAACATTTATACTTGACAAATTCTGTTCTGTTTTGTTTGTATTTACGTATCATTTTGCAAGAAAATGAAAACTCATCATTATTGCTTTGAGTGGTGGTAGGAGTTGTAGAATTAAGAGGGTGTGTGTGTGTGTGTGTGTGTGTGTGTGTGTGTGTGTGTATGAATATTGTTCACGAATTGTGGATGTAGGGCCTGTGTTAGGGATCATTCCGGGTATCCAAAGTGCCTAACATG
>JAQQSW010021214.1:0-10704 GCA_028646575.1 Pseudocheirus occidentalis
GAGCTGTGGAAGCAGCTGCTGCTGCCACATCAGCCTCCACCACCACTTCAGAGCTGGTGCCGAACCTTGCTCCTCACTCTCCCAGGTCCACCAGATCTTTCCTAATGACCTTCTAAGTTTCCTTTCACAATTGTGTGTTAAGCAGGCTGGAAACTGCCATGATTGTCAGTGATTCAATCTCCTAAGGTCTACTCTGGCCTTGTCTATGTGGGTACGGCCAACACTGGACTGTACTCTTCTCTCAGAGTGGTGCAACAGACTTTCCTGGTTGTCCTTCCAGGTTGTCTTGGGCTGGAAATTTGTTTTACTCTGTTATTTTGTGAGTTTTAATGCTCTAGAATTTGTTTAGCATAATTTTTACAGTTATTTGAAGGGGTTTGGGGGAGAGCTGAAACAAATCCCTGCTTTTACCATGTCATCTTGGCTCCTCCCCCCCAATATTTTTTTTAAAAGTTTTTAATACATAAGCTTCTGAGAGGATTGTTTTGAGGAAGAAAAAAGCAGAATTTTTCATTTAGATGACAAAGATGCCCAAGAGCTATTGTTACAGGAAAGCTTGTTGTAGCTAAAATGACAAAAAAAGGAGAGTTAAATTCTTTATCCAAGGATCTATATCAGCCTCATCATCTATTACATTGATTGGTTTTGAAGGCATGCAAAACTGTAGATAGAACTTTCTAATAAGGGCATGTTGCTGGAAATGCTTTGAGTCTGGCAAATTCCTTCCCAGAAACACAATCATTTGCTATTACACCAAGAACAATTAAATTTATTTAACAGGAAACAGAATTCTGTTTGTAAATAAAATGGCTTGTAAGTGTCCATGGGAGTACTTCTAAGTAGATTTTAAAATAGGTCAGAGCAGTTCTCTCCCTAGCACAATTATGATTTGCATACATGCAAATTCAGTTGTGGAGTGGTGAAAGCTGAGAGGAAATATCAAAGGTAAGAGATCTATTTCCCTTTGTAAACCTCTTAGAAGTGGGGACATTTTGAGGTTACTTTGAGTATGGGGTTGTGGATAGGGAGAGAGGGGGGAAAGCCTTCAAGAATATCAAATCTACAGAGAGCTTAAAGTCTTGCCATTCCAATTCCAGTTCTCTTTCTCTCTAGTCATTTCTTTGGACATGTCCCCTTTTTTATTTCATGCATGAGAGAAAAATATGGTCATTTCCCAGGGTCTCTTTAAGCCAGGCTTTGTCTGAGAGATTTCACAGAGCACTCAGAAGTAGATCCCCACATCCGTTTGGATATCTTGCCTTTCAATATGTGGCAAACAGTCAGCTCCATTCAGACAAACCTTCTCTTCCGCCTTCTCCCTCCCTCCTCCCCTCCCCAGTTCCTTGCTCTTTCTTCACCAGAATGAAAATTTAATGTCAGAAGGAAACATCAGTTATTCCTATATTGATCTGGAGGGAGAACTTATTTCTGTTTTTGAAAGCAAAGATGTTTGGGATGTGCATTGCTGAGAGACGCAAGAAGAGGAAAAATCCCCTGAAGGCAAACAACAAGACTACTTTAAAGATGGATTTTATTTTATTTTTTCCCTTCTCCTCTGCCAGCCCTGGCTGATCTGGGCCAGGTCTCCTCTGCTCCCATAGGGCTGTTTTGTTGTATACTGGAATATGGAAAATAATCGGTATATTTAGAAGAGAAGGGAAGAAGATGGGAATGTTTATTGCCAGAGGCAAAAAAATACCAATAATTTGGCTCTTAGGTGCATTTGATATCTGTTTTTGGACCGCTGGGAGAAATGTGGACCAGAACTAGAAAGAAGAGTTCTCTTTTTCAAATGATATTGCTGAATTAATATTGGGAATAAGATGAGAGCTATTAAGTTCATACAGTTGGGAAAGCAAAAGGTAGCCTTCTCTCAAGGAGACTCAGCCCTTGATTCATACTGACAATATCTGAATCCACCCCAGAATTGTTCAAATTTCCTGAGTAAACTAGCAGCCAATTAACAGATGTAAGTGAAGCTTTGCAATTTTTTTTAAGAAAAGGAAAGCTTGACTCTATAGTCCAAGAATCCTCAAAGACATCTTTTTGACCACTACTTATTTTTCTACTATACTTTGAGCCCCATAGAACCCTTCCTTTTCAGCTCTGAACCAGAAAACTCTATTAGAAGGCGAGTTCCTTGAGAGCAGGGAATATCTTACTTTTCTATTTGTAGTCTCAGTGATTTGTACATAGTAAGAGCTTAATAAATGTGTTTTTAAAATTATCATCCATCATCCATCTATCCATTTATTCATTTATCACAAAGCTTTCTCATATGGAAGCTGAATGTGATTTACATTTTGAATTATTTATCACCCTTTTACTTGAATTGCTTCATATTATATTACAGGCATAAAACCTTTCCTTTTGTAGTTTCCCCACATGTAATACACTCCTTCCTCCTTTCTCTCTATCTAGGTCTGATTTGTTCTGCAAGGCTGAACTCATCTGGTCTAGCTCATCTGATTCTCCCCTTCTCTGAACTCTTTATGGCACTTCTAGTCTACAGTTCACATTTTAACACTTAATTGTCCAGTTAAGCTGTTTGTTTGGGTGCAGTATCTGGACTTGAAAGTCCTCTGGTGAAGAAGATTCTTGATAAGGAAATCCCCTCCATATGGATGAGGTGACTCACTTCTAAGAGAAATGCCTGGTTGGGTGGGTGGGATTGAGAATGACTTGCTCTTTTTTAATGAGTTAAGATGTATAAGGGAAGGCTTTGGGTTTAGGTCTTCCTGACTTTTGACCCATTAGATTGGTAATTCCCTGTGGATCGGGAGAATCTTTGTTTAATTGTATTTGTATCTTCCAGTGCTTAGTACAGTTCCTGGAGCATAGTAGAAATTTAATAAGTGTCTGCTGAGTGGCTGACTGATCCATTAAATCAGTAGCTACCTTATGTTGGCCTCTTGTTATTTCACATGTCGTTTGTTTCTTTTCCTAGATGATAGTCTTCTTGAAGACAGGAATGCTGTATTATACTTCCTTTGTATTCCCTATGGTGTATACCCAGATGTTGGACATGTGACAGATGTTTAGTATCCCCTCCCCCCACCGCTTGACCTAGTATCATTGTTTTTGTAGAAGAAACCAGTCTATTCATCATTCAAACACTGGTTGTGAATCATCAGCTCAATTCAACAATGATTTATTAGCAGCGGCTGTTTGGTAAACTCTGGATTTTTTTTAACCATACCTATCATTTTAATCTGGTAACTTCCAACAAGGAATCCCCCTATTGCAGACTGTCACTTGCCCTGTAGCTTATCCAGTCTCTTTCTAGGTATATCCTGGACATTTCTTTGCTATTCCTTACCCACCTTGCTTTCCAGCTCCATCTGAAAACTAATTAAATCAACCTTTTCTTAAAAAAACTCTGAATCAATTAATTGATAACTATGATAACACTCAGAAATACTTGGGACTTTATCGTCCAAGACATTTTTACTTGGTCACCACTCTCCTTTGTATACTGTCTTCTATTAGAATGTAAGCTACTTGAGGTCAATGTTTTGCTTGGATTCCTTTCATATCTCCAACTCTGATTAAAGTGTACATAGCCATTGTTTAATAATTTTGTCCCCTTTGTTTCGTCAGTAATTCTTTAGACAGTTACTTAGAACATTGGGAGGTTTAGTCAGTTTGATGAGGGTCACACAGTCAGCCGATCCAATTAAGACTTCAACCCAGATCTTGACACTGAAACCAGCTGTCTTTCTACTGATGTAATGCTGGGGATACAAATGAAACAAATACTGACTGGGCTTGCTAGTCCAGAGCCAGGTGGCTCTATCTCCCTGTTGTGGTTCTGGAAATACCCTGAGGGGTTAAGACTTCTCTTTTCTAATTGTATCTGTTTGAGCCCCTAATGACTGTGTTCCCCTCACTGTTAGTGTATAACTGGCACTCACAGCTCCATTTAACCACTTAACATCAATTAGTTTTTATGAAGGGATATTTACTTTGAATATATAACAAGGACAAAAGTAAAAAAAAACATTTGTTTATGATATTGCAGAGGCAGAGTCTCTCCTTTGTCTTTGGAGAGAGTGGATTCCGAATTAGCAGTTTCTGCATGGCATTGGTTGCACCAAATTCATGTCTATATGGGGCATTTCTGCTGGATGAGACCTGGCTAAGGTCACTTTTGGGCTGGGTCCTAAAAATTACTTTATTGTTCCTTATGGCATTGATGCTGGATTATCTGTAAAACATAGAAGGGATTTAACTTCTAGATTCCTAGAGACCTAGACTACAGAGGAGTGCTCTCCTAGCTTTTGATATTCACAAGGTCAGAACCTCTAGATTTATTTCTTTCCTTTAAAAGACTAAGCACTGAGAAGGGCAAAAAAACTTAGAGAGTACTATACATAGGGTCACGTATTAGCTTCAAAAGGTTCAGCACCTCTCTCCTTACAACATTATCTCTTATCAGATACCAGCAAGCAAAAGTCAAAATGAGAGAAAGGTCTGGCTAAGAGGAAGAAAAAGGCCAAAGCTGATTAATACCTTTTAAGTAGACTCCAGTTCAGCTTTCACAATTACAACCAATCAAAGAGGCTGCTGTTCACCTTGTGCTTAACAGACTGGTTATAGAATATGTTGACACGCTCCAAAGACTTTCCAAGTCACCTTCCTTACCTACCATTACAGTTCTGTAGAAAGCAGGCTACCCAGCCTCTCCCATGTGAGGAACAGTATCAGAGGTATTAATACGTGCCAGTCCCTCATCACACAGAACTGAAAGATTCCCTGTCTTTAAGGACCTTATATTCTTATCTATCCATATCAGATTTTCTTCAGCTGACTTGATCTTTCTACCATTCCTCAGGTTTATATAAAAAGGCAGACAAGTACACTGTTTAAAGCCATAAAAATAGAAACAACAACAACTACAAAAGCTACAGTAAGTATTTTGGACTTGTAGTCAACTTTGGATAAGGTGGTCTGCTATGCCTTCAGATGAGTCACTTTGACCATTAGTTTCAATAACCATAGAAATACAGATTTAGGCCCTTAGGAATCACCTATTCTAACTCTCTCATTAAATAGATGGGAAAACCAAGGTCCAGAGGGAAGTGCTTTTTCTGAACTCGCATAAAATCTCATGAGGCAGCAGATAGCAAAGAAATGTCACATATATAGACATGAATTTGGTGTGAGCAATTCTATGTAGAAACTGCCAATTGTGAGCAGAGAGTGCATTTTACCTGAGGTGCCCTGTCTCCAAATCCATTACTTTACCTATTAAGGAATAACTGAATACTTTTTCCTTACAAGACACATTTCCTTAAGATTGCCTTTGTTTATTAAATATGAGTTCCATGCCATCTGTATTCCATTCAGGCTTTCAGCAAGGAAATTCAGCTTGATTTTCCAGGGTATAGATGACCATTATGTTTAGGTAGTATTCTGCCATTAATGTACAAGACAAAATGCCAGTGTGTGGTTTATGTGGCAAGCAGGCTGCTCAAGGTAATTGTTTTTTTTCTGTATAATTTCATGCTTTTAAATTGTTGTCATCTAAAAGACATTGCAATTAGGTGAAGATTGCCCTCTCAGGTTGCAGAGACATGTCTTTGAAATTTTCTGAAGTTCTGAAAGGTTTGGCAATGTAGTGTATCTTCTTTTTCCTCAGTATTTCTCTTCTTTCTGCTCTTCCTTAAGTTCTCCTCTCACTTCCTTTTGCTTCTCCCTTAAGTACCTCAAAATGACTTCTATGAGAAAATAAAACTTTGCTGGGTATGAGAAGAAAATAAATGACCATTTACTGAGCAAACCTAAACTTAGGATGAATAGCACTTTTAATTAATTTATTTACTTTTAGTTTTTATCATTCAGTTCCATAAAGTTTTGAGTCCCAAATTTTCTCCCCATCTCTCTCCTCCCCACATCCCAAGATGGCATGTAATTTGATGTAGGTTCTACATATACATTCATATTGAACCTAATTTTGCATTAGTCATATCATAAAGAAGAATTAGAACCAGTGGGAGAAAACATGAAAAAGAAGAAACAAAGAAACAAAAAAAGAGAGAGGAAACATAGAATATGCTTCAATCTGCATTCAACCTCCATAGTTCTTTTTCTGGAGGTGGACAGTATTTTCCTTCATGAGTCTTTTGGAGTTGTCTTGGATCCTTGCATTGCTAAGACGAGATAAGTCTCTCAAAGTTAGTCATCGTACATTGTGGCTGTTCCTGTGTACCATGTATTCCTGGTTTTGCTCACTTCACTGAGCATCAGTTCATTCAAGTCTTTCCAGGTTTTTCTGAAGTCTGCCTACTCATCATTTCTCATAGCACAGTAGTGTTGCATTACATTCGTATATCACAGCTTATTCAGTCATTCTCCAACAGATGGGCATCTCTTCAATTTCCAATTCTTTGCAACCACAAAAAAGAGCTGCTATAAATGTTTTTGTACATGCAGGTCCTTTTCCCATTTGTATGACCTCTTTGGGATACAGGCCTAAAAGTGGTATTGTTGGGTCAAAAAGTATGCACAGTTTGATTGCCTTTTGGGCATAGTTCCAAATAGTTCTTCAGAATGGCCGGATCACTTTATAATCTCCATCAAAAATGTATTAATGTTCCCAGAGACATAACAGACATTTCTGTACCAAAGCAGATATAGTTGGTATTATCCATGCTTAAATACTTTGAAATATAGGGTTACTGGTGCCCACAATCAAGATACAGTCAATACTCAACTTTTGGGAGTGTAACATTCCTAGAAATGAAAAGAAAGTAAAATTTATTATTTTGAATCCTCTCTTAATGCTCTGTGTGTGACATGTTTTTATTTCTTTCTAATTTTCCATTTAAGATCCAATCTCTAAATTTATGATGAAAAAGAAAATGGTGGAAAGTAAAAACAAACAAATATTTATTCATTGATCCTGTGGGAAATATGGGGTTTCTACAACTACCAAGAACTGTAATCTGTCACTAAATATACCTTTCTGCATATCACTCTTTATAACAAAACATTGATTCTGATAATATGCACTTTTCCTAACACAGTTACCATGAACTATCCTATAAAATATTGGGAGAGGAGAGGCAGCGCCATACAAGGTGGGGAGGGGCAGGGGCAGTGATGTCAGAGGACTCCCAGAGTAAAAAGGGAAAGGGGGATCTTGCTGTCTCCAATCTCCCCTTTCTCTGTATGGTTGAACTGTTCCAGATGAAAAACACATGCCTCAGGGTGAGTTCCCAGCTGAGTCTGAGTTTGGGACTCTTATCTTGGCTGGTTTGGCCTGGCAACATGGACAGCCAGGGAGGGCAGGATTCTGTGCATGGCTACGAAAGTGAAAATGAGGTTACTGATGAGATCACACAAATGCTTTGAATTACTAAAAACTAAAAGGTTGAATGTTGAGGAAAGGTGTGGTTTTATTAGTACATTTCTCTTGGTGCTTAGGTATTCTATTCTTTAAAGCCTAATTTGTTTTTTTGGAAAAGATGCACTACATAAGAAGAAGTTATTTTCTATGCTGGTCCTTCCCTCTGGAGAGGAAACATATATTATTCCAAAGATTCAAAATATCAAAGGATTACTTTTTCATTATCTTCTTCATTAACCTTCATCATCACCCTTTAGTAAACAAAACAATTTGTACCTATGTGAAGGATTCTAATTATTCTTCTCAAGGATAACTTGTACTATATGTACAATATGTGTACCTCTCCATCTGAGCCAGGTCTCTACTCATGCGGGAGTGGCATGGTATAAGAATATGGTGTCAAATTCAAATAGAAAGTGGGACCACTAAACCATACATAATGATCACTGCAGAACACATATTGACTTAGAAAACCACATAGTAACATTGTTTGTGTTCTATTATATTTTTACTTGATGGTCTGGGGAGGGCTGTTTGATATCTCTGTTGTAGGGGAAGTAAGATCCCATTCTATTTGATTTCTTTGCCTAACTTTTGGTAAGTTGGCACCTAAGAGTTGGGGGTAGTGGAGTTTATACTCTCATCTTCCTTTCTCTATTGCCAGTACTATTTCCCTTTAGCAGTAATGTTTTTTCCTTCCCTTCAGCAATTTTTCCATCATCAAAAAAGAAAAGCCAATATGTAGTTACCAAAGTTCACACTTATGTAGCACTATGCCAGTTGCTGTGAGGCATTTTGAAGAAATAGAAGAAATAATCATTGACTTTTAGGAGCCTACAGTCTAGAGCTGGTAATACAAACACAAAAGAAGTCCTTACAAAATAATACAAGATTTTCTATAACTAAGTTGGGAAGGATTTCAGAAATATTAATCCAATCTTACCCAATGCATACTCTTTGTGCACTATTGAGAATTGGGTGCTAGAAATTCCATGGTGCTTCAGAGAAGAGAGACAACAGAACTGGATAAAATACAAAGGGAATAAATGTAAACATTTCCACTTAGGTTTAAAAAAATTAACTGCACAGAATGGAAGAGTTATATAAATAACTGTAGGTTCTAAAAGACTCTAAGACCAACATGGCTCACCAGTTTGACTTTGCAAGCCAAACAGTTTAACTTCAGAATGTTATGCTGCCTTAAACGAGAGCCAGTTTCCAGAGGAGGAGTAGGTTATAGTTCTATGTTTCACTCCACTCAGACCACATCTGGAGTTCTGTATTTAGTACTGAGATCTAGATTGGTGGAAGAACATTGACAAACCAAAGTGCATATAAAAAGAAGAGAATAATGGAGGTGGTGAAAAGACTGGAGGATATACTAGAAGATGATAGATTGAATCTGAGGTTGCTTAGATTGTTGTAGAAAAGACATAGAAATAGTGTCTTCCTCATATTTGACAGATTTCCATAGGAAAAAGGATTGGACTTCTTCTGCTTAGCCACATAAGGCATAATCAAGAGTAATGAACGGAAGTTACAGAGAGGTAGATTTAGGGGCAGTGTCAGCTTAAATTTAGTAGGAAATAGATTTACCTGAAGATGGAATTGGGTATCTTGGAAGCTGTAAGCTCCATTTCAGTAGAGTTTTTTAAATTAAATAATCAACCATTTTATTGGGATAATTGTAGAAGTGATTCTGATTAAGGTATGTGAGGTCCCACTCTATGTTGGGATTCTGTATAACAGGGAAGAGTGGCTTCAAAGAAAAGGACTGGGCAGAATAGAATTTAGAAAGATAAAAAGCAAGAAGGTATTGCCCTAGAACAGTGTGTGTATTTATTTTAGACAAATACTAAAACTTAAATACATAATAAGACAAGAAAAAGAAACATTATTAACTTAAATATTAAAACAAATATTTGTCATGTGCATAGGAGAATATAGGAGAGGATTCAAAAAACGTAGCAATAACTTATCATTTCAAGAAAGCTTATATATTAAATACTGTATATTAAGTTGAAAGCTGTTGATTTTTCTATGCTTCCTTGTGGGTTTTCTTTTGTTCTCTGCTGTACATTTTTTTACTTTACTCTTTTCTCCCTTCCTCTCCCCTACCCACCACTCCAAGGCTACAATTGAACATGAATGTATTTATATATGGGTATTAATATATACATACTCATATACATATACACATATACATATATACTCATATACATACATATATAAATATATACTTTTCCTAAGAGATTCTATTCCTAATCTTGTTTTTGTTTGTGCATATCTCTTTTTTCCTATCTCTCCTAACTCCTCTACTTTGCTTCTACCTGCTACCTTGCGCTCCTGTTACTTAACCTACTGCACTCCAGCAATCTCTTCCTTATCCTCCTATTCCCTTAAAACTAAATACTCTTCTGTACTCCATTTTAACCTATTCCTTCACCCTCCCCTCTAAAGATCCCTCCTTTATTCTGTCTTCCCTTCCTATCCCCTTAGAATTTTATTTCTCTTTTAAATTTAGAAAACTTTTATACTCTTCTAGATGTATATGTATTTCCCCTCTTAAACTCATTCCTAATTTAGTAGGTTTCCAGAAGTAACAACCCCCCTCCCTCATCTAATTCCTCTGTATTGGTTCTTCCTCTTGCACCTCATTGGTATGAGATAATTACTCTTTTAGCTGTTCTTGAATGGTTTTACCTCTTAAAATCATGACATACTCAGGTCTACCCCAATCGTTCTTATGTGCTACCTAGTTACTAATAACAATCTTAGATATAGGTTTTATTATTTTTCATACATAAAATGTAAACATTCCATCTTTATTTAGTTCCTTGTAATTGGTCATTGTTACATACCTTATATTTCTTGTGGTTCTCATATGTCAAATTTTCTACTGAGTTCACATTTTTTTAAACAGGGTCCTGAAAGTCTGACAGTTGATCAAATATCCATTTTTTTCCACTGAAAATTGTGCTTAATTTTTTTGGGCATGATACCAGAATCCTAGTTCTTTTGCTTGTTTTTTTTTCCAATTTGAATTAATTAATGTATTTTCTTGTTTACATCATTCATTTCCATGAGATTTTGAGTAACAAATTTTCTCTCCATCTTTCCCCTACCCACCACCCCAAAACATCAATCCCACTGTAAAGCCCCTCCCCCAATCTGCTCTCTCCTTTGTCCTCCCCCATTGCCCTTCTAAGTTTCCAATAGGGTAGGATGGGTCTCCTTACCCCAATGCCTATATACCTTAATTCCCAGTTGCATGTAGATAATATATGTATATAATAATATAAATTTATATTAATAATATAATTAATTATATAATAATATGATTATAATATAAT
>JAQQSW010021215.1:0-10704 GCA_028646575.1 Pseudocheirus occidentalis
AGGGAGGAGGAGGGGAGGGGAGGAGGGGACAGGAGGGGGAGGGACAGAGAAATGTGCCCACTTTGGTCAGGAAGGTAGACGAAGCAAATGAGTTCAATGTCAGGAGCCCAAAGGATGAGACAATGTCAAGGATAAGGTAATGCAAAGGTTACAAAGAGGACAAGGAGGATGAGGACTAAAGAAAGAGCACTAAGTTTAGTGGATCATTGGTAACCCTGGAGAGAGATGCTTTCTTAGAGTGGTGGAGACAGAAGCTAGGTAAGAAAGGATCAAGAAGTGATTCGATTATTAAAAAGTGGAGGCAGCAATTATAATCTATACTTTCTAGATGTTTGGCAGTGAAAGGAAGGGGAGAAATGACCTATTATCTCTAGGCAAGGGGGAGAATCAAAGGGAAGGATTTTTAAGGACAGGAGAGACCTGAATGCTTTTGCAGACTGAGGGGAAGGGGGCAATGAAGGGGCAAAGATAAAAGACCCAAGATGAAAGATCATAATGAATGAATGAAGATTCTAGAGGAAGTAGAAGGGCAGGGAATCTAGGACATAGCTAAAGGAGTAATCCTTGGCAAGGAGAAGGGTCACCTGCCCCTCAGACAAAAGGAAACAAAGATGGGCAGGTAAAGATACAGAGAATTTTTTGAGGAATGGGGAACAAGAATGGATGCTCCCAAACCTCAAATTGGTAAAAAAAAAAAAAAAATCATTTGTCATAAGACTGGGAGCAAAAACTGGAGTTAATCCAATGCTGAGGTAGAAAAGATTCAGAAATGTCACTATAAAGATTGGGAAAGGGGGTGAATGAGATGAATACAAGGATTGGAATGGGGAACCAGCAGAAAGTATTGTGGTACAGTGAAAAGAGGCATCAGGTCTGAGAGTCCCAATTCTGCCTTTTAGCTATGCAACCTTTGATGCTCTTCTTAAACACTCCTCTCATTTTCACAACTGTCAAATGTGCAGGGAGGTAATACTTGAAAAATCCATTTCACAGGGTTATTGTGAGTTAAAGTAGTTAAGGTGTTTATGTAAATGCAAAGAAAAGCTACTAAATAAAGGCCAGCAGCTGTAAACAGAAAGCACAATATCCTTAAATAGATGCCTTCTTTCGTATAGTAGTTTTTTATTTGCCTCAGTTTCTTCATCTGTAAAAATAAGGATGATAATAGCACCTACCTACAGGGTTTTTGTAAGGAACAAATAAGATGGGAATTATAATGCATTTAGCATCCTATTGGCACATAGTGAGTGCTATTTAAATGTTAGCTAGCAGGAGTAGTATAGACACATATATTTTGAGTGTAAGATGCCTATTTACAAGGCCACCGGTCAATATTTTCTAAAGATGCTAATTCTGTGTGCAAAATGGCTGGCTTAGGAAGTCAGAAAAGCAGCCAAAATAGACTGCCTCTCTACAACAAAGGAATATCTGAGTTATTTTTCCCTTTCAGGGACTTAGCAAACAGCACCCTTTTATGTGAGTGATATCAGATGGTTTGCAATGATCTTCCCTAAAGCTTTGTCTCTTCTAGAGTCTGAACAAACCTAGGGCAAAACAGGTACAAATGAAGGGGAGACAGGGACCTCTGAGCTTCTGGGACAGCAAATTAGATTTAGAACTAAGAAATAAAAATGATATTCAAGAAAATTAAGTTCTCTTTCAATCACAGGAAAAAGAATGAAAAGCACCAGATGCATGATTTGACTCGGTCTTCCATTTGTTACCTTGCTGTTCAACCCTGTGGTAGACGGATAACCAAGGCTATGGCCTTCAACTCAATTAAAAGAGAACAGAAGATAAAAACAACTCTCTCAGTAACTAGCTTTAAGGTTAGAAGAATATCCTGAGACTATAGGACACAAAAAAGGAAACAACAGGAGGCTGAACTACACACTAATTAGACCATTAATCTTCTAACCTTGGGGAAAAAATAGATGTACACAGTAGATATAAGTAATCTATCTCTCCGGCTTGGCATCACTAATGGTTTCCATTCCATAATGATGTTCAAATTCTATCTCTGACATTGGATTTATTTCTTTCATGTTGTCAAAGTGCTGACTTTTATGATCACACTTACTAAAAATCCTCAAAAAGGATTTGCAAATTTCCTCTTGCGTTTCCCCAAATAATTTGAAATTATAGTTAACACACATAGGTGGAATACATATACACATATATATGCATGTATACATGTATGTTTCATTTTATTTAAGAGACAGAACAACATAATGGATTGGGTTCTAAATTTGGAATAGCGAGATTTGGGTTCAGATCTTGCCTCAGTCTCTCAATATCACTGATGACATTGCACAAATCACTTAAAAACTCTGTGTCTCAGTTTTCTCTTCTATAAAATGACAGGCTTGGAATTGATAGCCTCTAATTTTTCAATCTGTGATTCTTATAACAACCCTACAAATCATGTAGTTTGAGCATCATGATTCCCATTTTACAGAGGAAAAAACTGATGATCAGACAGGCTATGTGGTTTCTCCAAAGTCACACAGCTAACTGGCAGTTTACTATTATCTAACGGTGAAAAGGTAGGATTCAAATCCAAGTCCTCTGACTGCTGATCCACATAACCTTCCACACTCTACCACCAGATGCCTGAACAAAAATGATTTTAGATGAGGCAGTTAGAGGGCAGCTAGGTGGTGCAATGAATAGAGCACTGGCCCTGGGGTCAGGAGGACCTGAGTTCAAAGCTAGCCTCAGACACTTGACACACTTATTAGCTGTGTGACTATGGACAAATCACTTAACCCCAATTGCCTTGTCTTCTCCCCTCCAAAAAAGTTATTCAAGATTTCTTGGTGTGTAAGAACTCTAGGCCAATGGTACATGGAAAATTTGCTTTAGTTTAGAAGAGACACCAAGAAACAGGGCAATTTTGCTACTACCTTATCAGATTCCATGTACATGCTTTTAAAAAAGAACAAACTGTATTTAACAGACTTTAGTTTTCTATAGGACCTTATTCTTATTCTTTGTCTATTCCTAGGATTGTAGATCTACAAATAGAAGAGACCCCAAAGGTCATCTAGTCCAATTCTATCATCTTAGAGATAAGGAAACTGAGACACAGGTAAAGTGACTTGTCCATGATCACATAGGTAGTAAATGCCAGTGATGAGATGTGAATCAAGATCATTCAATTCCACACCCAGTCAAGTCAACCACACAATTTTAATTAATCCTGCAAAGGTTTATATGAAGAGTGAAGTGAGCAGAACCAGTGGGACAACTTATACAATAACAATAACATTGCAAAGACAAATAACATTGAAAGATGTAAGAATTCTGATCAATGTAGTAACTAACCAAAGGAATGAAGCTGAAGAATGCTACTCACCTCCTGAAAGAGAGTTGATGGATTCATGATACAGAATAAGAAAAACATTTTTGGACATGGCCAATGTGGCAGGTTGTTTTCCTTGGTGACACAATATCAGTCACAATGGTCTTGCTTTTATTTTTCCAATGGGGAGGGTGTTAAAAATGCCTGTTAATCGATTTTTTACAAAATAATTTATTAGATAGCACCAGAAGCATGGTGACTGGCATTATGCTCTCTATTTCATAAGCTCTGAATTCTTTCCAGTTTAATTCCTAACATTAGCAGACATGCATCCTTTGGTAGTTAAAACTGCCCTAACAACAAATCTCAGCTGAAACCTTCAATACAACTTAGCTCATTGGCACAATATTGGTCCAAGTAACAAAGAATCTGATAGATCCAGAAATAAATGCTGACTTGGCTATTACTGCAATGAAACTTCTGGCTATTGTCTAAAAATTTCTGTCCATTACACTTATTTGTCTTGTTGACACTTGGCAATGGTTTATGTGTCGAGATCATGTGTTTCATTAGTTGGCTAGGGAAAATCTTACTCTCCCTAGACACATTTATCTTGTTTTTTCCTATCACTTTTCAGCTTCATGCTCAAAGCTTCTTTTTCTGCTGTCTAGATGAATGGAAATGAGTCCAGTATGCACTGAGGTGAATAATGCCTGAGATAAATGATAATTCAATGCCTTAGATGACTGTAAAATTCCATTGTTTGTGCTCTATTCCATCATAAAGCATTTTAGGAAAATGTATGGCAAACATTTTAAAAGAACTCCAATCTTTTATCATTTTTAAAAAATGGAAGATCATGTAAAAAAAAAAAAAGACTGGTGCAGAGTCAGGGGCAGAAAATTGTTTTGCAAAGTTGGCCAGACAGTTGCTGCCAAAGATTTTTATAACAATATAGCTGTGAATGGTAGAACATGAATCTTCAGGTGATAATTCTTAAACCCATTTTAGGTTAGGACATCACGAAAGAAAAATTCTGCTTCAGTTTCCTTCATTACTATTAAGATACTATTTGCATATGGTGGATTTAATCCAATCAATATGGATCACTTAACTTTGGGGAAAATGAACATTTTAATTTGAAATTGGTCCCTAATAATAACTTCTAGAAGCATTCACTCATCCACTTATTCATTCATTCAATGATCACCTTTTATTTTTGGATTTTTTTTACATTACCTAAATTTCCTAATATATCCTTCTTCTCTCCTAACAAAGAATTTAAGGGGGGAAAAAAAAAAACAGGAAAAGAATTCAGCACACTAACCAAATGATCAGCCAAACCTCACATTATATGTGATGCTCCATACCTTTCAACAAGCATTTATTGAGTGTCCACTATGTCTTAAGCCTTTTATTAGTCACAGAAACCCTTATACAATTAGTTCAACTTTTAAGTCTTACACTAATGAAAATGATAATTAGAAATAGGCAGTCTTAATTTCTTGAGGTTAAAAAAAATCCCACAAGAGCCCTCTGACCATTTTTCCAATAGACTAACAGTGATTTATTCTCTTCAGTTGTGGCCTAATAAATATTGCTTCCAATTAGACCTTTGGTCTTTCCCCTCAACCCTGCTTTTCTTTCTTTCTTCTCTATTTCAGTTATGGAAGAGCCAATCCCCATCACTTATACTCAAAACATCAAAGGCAATTTTGATTCCTGCCCTTCCCTCACCTTTCACAAAATTATCCCTGAGTTATAAATAGGATTTTAGTACTTGAGGCAATGGCTTAGGTGGAGGTGAACCTGGGGAGTCAAAACAGAAAAAGTCTTCGAAAAGAAGCAAGGTGAGGCCAGGCCAAGAAGAAATTCACCTGAGATGTGGAAAGGTTCCATTGAACTCTGGAGAACACTGGACTTCATCTTCACATACCACAGAAGGCCCTCCTGTGAAGTAATTCATGGCTTTGTCCCCTACAGAATTTTTCCTATTCCCCTACAGTACAAGCAATGACTGAAGATCATTCTCCTTCCCCATCCCCTAACTCCCTAAGGAGGTAGGTAGGGAAAGATATGGCAGCTGTCTCCATTAACCGTGGGATAAGAGAAGGTTATTCATCAGATAGGATAAACAGCTGGTCCCATGCCCTCAGAAAAGGATTAAGTATGATCTGTAAGAACCAGTCCCTAACTTTGTGCCCCTACAACTTCATTACACTCCATCTCCCCTTCATTGTACTGTAGATTCCTTTGGCCACCTTCTGGTATTCTGTGGTAATCCCCCTTTTTACTAAGGTGTTTCTAGGTATATTGCTAATACTTTCTTTAGAAACTTTTCTTAGAATCTTTCATTTCCCTTCAATGCTGAGAGCAGGAACTGCTTAGTTTTAGTAGTAAAACCTTGTTTTGCCTGGGGCTTGCCAGGAGCAAAGGCAAAAAGTGCTTTACAATGATAATGGGTTCCATACTTTGGACAACGCCCCTTCCCAACCCAGCTGATGCGGCAAATGGAACAGTAAACAATGGAGCAGAACCTTGAGGAACTTGACTTCAATGTGGATAGATGAGAATCCTGATTTTAACATAAATTTTCTGAGACTTTGCCTCCAAAAAGCTTTGCTGTGAGATTTATGTGTAAATGAGAATTTTTTTTAAAATAGGCTGCTAGAAGAGAGTAGTGGAGAAAATTGTACTAAGGCTATTCACACAGAAGTTGAGGTCAAACAGCTGGAAATGATACCAATAAGTATTTACAAGCAACTTGAGAACATGGAAGCCACATAACTTGGTGACCTGACTATATCTACATGTCATGCCAGTAAATACATTGTGACCACCCCAGGTAGGAATATCTCCTCTAAATTATGGTGTGCATGGCAAAGTCCTGATTGTTCTAACCCAGGTCCACCTCTCTCCAAGTACTGTTGATTCTACATCTGTAATATTTCCCCAGTTGATTCCCTCCTTTCTACTTCCATTGTCGCACCCTAGACCAGGGACCCCTGTTGTCTCTCACCTGTTCCATAGCAATAGACTCCTAACCAGGGGCATGTGGGTAAACAAAGCACAACACACTTTTAAGATGAATTTGTGCCATTATCATCTTCTCCTTCACTTTCTTAAGTCTAGACATTCATCAAAACAATAAATCAAGTCCTGATTCATAGCATTTGTTGATTTCCAATGTAAAAATACTCATAGTGAAAACTTAATAATCATCTCTACTACTAACCGACTTTATCACCCTTATCATTGATGTCTTCCTCAAACATGTTCAACACTTTCTCACCTCTAGACCTTGGCACAATTGGTCCATATGCATGGAATAGACTCCCTCTTTCCATCTGCTGAATACCACCCATTCCCTAAGACCCAGTGAAATTGTCACCTCCTCCATGGAGTCTTATTTTAGTCACTCAGTCAGATAAAAATTTTTCCTTCCTCTAAACTTGCATAGCCTTTTCTTGGAACTTCTCTCAGGTACTCATATGTTAGGTTGTAGTTATTTGTCTGGATATGTGTATATTGGGGTATGGGCTTGGTGTGAAGTGAAACTTTAATATCTGATGTTTTGGAATCCTGGTCCTAAATCAGATACTTATACACTGTGTGATTTTGGATAAATCACTTGACCTCTCTGAGCTTCATTTTCCACAATAGTAAAGTAAGGAGATTGACTTAGATGGTCTCTAAGGTCCCTTCTAGATCTATGAGTCTATAACAAGGGGAAAATACATCAGTTAATGCCAATGTTTTTGGCAATCTGTGATGACAGAAGGAAGAAAATGTCCTTGAATAGTCTCCATTATTTTCTATACCTTGGTTTTTATGTAGACAAAACCAGAGCTCTTCTCTTTTATACTGAGTAGAAAAGGTTGCCTAATATAGATTAGGAATTTAAGGTGTTTAGCTTTTTCTAGAATGAGATCTCTCTAGAATGAATGTTTTTTCTAGAAGCTTTGCTTACATTATCAAGATTCATTCCCATCCCTGATATGCACAGTGACCCTGTTCTGGGCTTCCTCTTCACCAATGAAATTGACAACCCCTCCATAGCTAAGTAGTCAATTTCATAAGTCACAGTGACCAAAAGACAAAAATCCATTAACTGGTAGCCAATCCTCTGGTGACAAGCTCTCCAAACTTCTCTAGGCTGGATGTTAGCCATAAATGCCCAACCTGTCACTGGTTCTGTACTTGAAGTCTTTCCAGCCTGGGAAGACCTGCCAGGACCAGGACTTCATTGGCAGCATTCAAGACCCCAGGATTATGTCCAAGTCCCAGTGAGGCACCATGGTAGCACATCAGATAAATGCATAGATTATACCTGGTAACAGTATAGCTTTTCATGGCTCATGATAAAGCAAACGGGATCATAGAATCATAGTTGTGGGACTAGAAGTTGTAGGGCTCAGGGAATTTATTTCAACTCACCACCACCACCACCAACAGAGGATGTTGAGCACTATTATAAAGTTACTTTTTGCATGTGTAGGGAAGCAGCCTGGGAACTAAGAATGCAGGAATGTGGAAGGGCTCAACGACTTCAAAGTTTTATATTCTAGGTGGATGTTTAAGTGAGATCAAAGAGGCAGAAACCAGGGATTTCTAAAAGAGAGGTGGTACCAGAAGGTGAAAGAAATAGGACTCCTAAATACTAAAGGTGAGTTTGTTTTCAAGGTACTGGTTTGGACCATAGTGAGAAAACCACAGGGATCACTTCACAGTAAGTGGAACATAATGATAATACTGTTGAGGGGTGGACCAATCTGATGGCTTAGACCCTTGAGGAAACAGCCATGCGGTTGTGTCAGCATTCATTCCAACTTAGCTACTTTTTATGTAGATGACCTCTCTGCTCCTGAATTTCTCATCCATAAGACAAAGGTTTAGGCCTAGATGAACTCTAAAGTCCCCTGTACCTCTAAATCTATTACCTTGCCACCTCTCCATGTGCACCAGTACAAAGTGAGCTGTGATGAAAGACTCTCAAACATTCAACATGAATTTATTAGGGACATTCTATGTACCAGAGAGAACAAAACTCTGAGCAGCAGAGTGCTCTCTGAGGTCCTTATAGTTTCTGTATTGGTCAGAAAATGGAAGCTGGGAAGAAAACAGGGCACCCAAAACAATGAATATCATTATAGTCAAGGGTTAGGAGAGGCTGCCTAGTTCTGGTCTTGATTCTGGAGCCAGAAAGAGATGGTTCAAGTCCTATCGTTGATATATGCTGATTTGTGACTATGGGAAAATAATAAATCACGATAATAACTAGCATTTTGGAATTCATATAGTGCCTTAGGGTTTACAACACACCTTAGATTTCATCTTAACTGATCTTCACAACACCTCTGTGAAGTAGATGTCATTATTAATCCTCTTTTTACAGATGAGGAAATTGAGGCTCAGGGAGATTGAATGATGTACCCAAGGTCTTACAGCTACTTTCTGAGGCAGTAGTAAAACTCAGGTCTTCCCGGAGTCACCAAGCTAAAGTGTAAAATATCTAAGAAAGAATGGATATTTTCAGATGTCCCTGGCTCAAAGTCAAGCACTTTATCCACCTTGCCACAGAGCTACCATGATTATAGGAGTCTAGACTAAAGCTAGAAGGGACCAAAATGGTCAACGCAGCCTAATATCTTTTCATAAATGATACAGAGGACGTGTAAGGAATAGCATTTTAACCTAGGTTCCCAGACTCTAGAGATGCTATCCATAGCCCCATGATGCCATCTAACTTCCTAGCACTGCGAGCAACTGAGATTTTTAAAATTCTTAAAGCATTATATAAATGATAGTTGTTTATCATCATCATTTTATTTTCAAATTTCACCAGAAGTGCCCAAGAAACCAAGCGTGGAGATAAAAAAAGTAACACCAGCAAAGGACTCTACTTAATGAATCTGTTGCACATAGCAGTTATATCAAAGGGAACTAGGTAGAAACAATAATATGAAGGCTCCTTCTCACTGTTAAAAGTCTGGCCTTTACCACTGAAAACAGAATATAAAGTGGAGAGTGTAGCCTGGAAGAGGGGTGGGTGACGACTTCTTATAGAAAGGAGATGAATGGACCAAAACAATATAAAATTACTTCATCTGTATTTTTGCTATGCCTGGGTTTAACATAGTAAATCTGAAACATTTGATTTCCATCAAATGTGATGATGTATCAACCTGATCCCAAATACTACCTTTTCCAAGTCTAAGAGGTGTTATGCCACAAGCCATCATTGCAGCAATCTCATTCATTCAGGAATCCTCTGTGACCATGAGCAATGTTTTTTAACCTCCCTGGGCCTCAATTTTCTCCTCTGTAAAGGAAGGGTTAAAATTAGATGGCTTCTGTGGACCCATGCGGCTCTTGATCTAATTCCACAATTTCCTGTAAAATAAGAGGATTGGTCCAGATGACCTCTAACATCCTATCTCTAAATCTATTTTTTAGAAGGTGATAAAGAGACCATTTATGTCCCTTTCAACTACCTTCCAAATCATCAACTAACCCAGGACCACAGAAGCTCAAAGTTGAAAGAAATCTCAGAGACATCTAGTCCAACCAATCCCTGAACAGGAATCCACTCTATGTTGTAACTGACAATCAATCATTGCAGCTTTGAATTTTCCCTGTGAAGGAGAACCCATTACCTTCATTCCCCTTTAGGACAACTAAAACTGTTGGAAAGTTTTTCCTGACATTGAAACTGGATCTACTTCTCTGAAACCTCCAAATGCAGCCTCTAGTTCTGTCCTTTGGGACAAAATAGAACAAGCCTAATCTGTCTTCCATAGTAATTCTTCAACTACATGAAGGCAACTAGCATAATCTCCTGAACCTTCACTCCCAGTTCTACTGACTAATCACAGACTTAAGGACCTTCACCATTCTGGTTTTCTTTCTCTAGATGTTCTCCAGCTCATCAGTGTCCTTCCTAAAATGTGGTGCCCCAAACTGAACACAATATTTCAATCTAGACATTAAAGAGGCCTAAGAAGTTTAGGGGTAGAGGTGGGCAGAGGTTGTTGAGGTGTTTCTGAGTTATTCACAAATGACAAGAGGCTTCATTTTCTATTTTGTCTTTTTTGAAGATTCCAACTAATTAGACATTTTTAGAAAAAGTCCCAATTGGCCCACTTAGGCATTCATGAATGCGTCACAGGGACCCAGGATGGAAATTCTCCAAAAGTGGAATGAAATAAACCAAATGAAATTGAGCTCAATTATGCATTAAAATGGGCTCAGGAATGCATAGTTCAAAAACATCACTAAATTATGCAGGGGATTGAGTTATTTTGCTACCTCATTGTCAAATCCAAGATGTCTTGGGGATCCCGCCTGCAGGAACTTGTTAATAAATAGAGAAGAGAAGACAGGCTTCATTATTTTTGACA
>JAQQSW010021216.1:0-10704 GCA_028646575.1 Pseudocheirus occidentalis
CCAGTGGGGGTGGTTGAGAAGGGGAGGAGGGAAAGAATCTAGAAACTAAAGTTCTACAATCAAATGTTAATATATATATATATATATATATATATATATATATATATATATATATATATATATATATATTAACATTTGATTGTAGAACTTTAGTTTCTAGATTCTTTCCCTCCTCCCCTTCTCAACCACCCCCACTGGAAGGACAAGCAATTCAATACAGGATGTACATATGTGATTACACAGAACATCTCCACAGTGGACATATTGTGAGAGACTGCTTATATTTCCTTCCTTTCTATCCCACCACCACCCTTGTTATATCCTCTACCATGTCCCTGTTCCTTTAAAGAAGTGTGTACTTCCAGCAATCCTCCCCCCCACCCTGCCATCCCCTCCACCATCCCACCTCTCATCCCCATCTCCCCTACTCTTCTGTGTGGCAAGATACCCAGTTTAGAATTTATGAAATTTCTTCCCTAAGCCAAATTCAATGAGAGTAAAGTTGCCTCTTTCCCTTTTGCCTTACTGTTCTTGCCCTCCACTGTAACAATTATCCCTTGCCTCTTCTATATGAGATGATTAACATTTGTTAATTCTGTCTCTTCTGCCTCCTCTCATTCTAATCCTCTCCCACCTCAGAATTGCACCTTTCAAAGTATCATTCCTTCCTATTAAGTTGATCCTGTGCCATCTACGTACACATATATACACATACTCAGATATATATATATATCCTCCTATATAGACATATGTATATGTATATGTACATATACATTTGTATTTTCTTCATCTATCCTCATACTGAGAAAAGTTTCATAAGTTACCATTATTGTTTTTACAGGTAAATAGTTCACCTTTGATAAATTCCTTATGATTTCTTTTTCATGTTTGCATTCTAATGCTTCTTATATTTGAGGGTCAAATTTTCTTTTCAATTCTGCTTTATTCAGCAAAATGTGTGAAAGTCCTCCACCTCACTGAATGACCATATTTTCCCCTGAAACATTATACTCAATTTTGCTGGGTAGGTGATTCTTGGTTTTAATCCTAGCTCCCTTAATCTCTGGAATATCATATTCCACACCCTTTTATCCCTCACTGTAGAAAGTGCCAGATCCTGGGTTATCCTAATTGTGTTTCCATAGTATTCAAATTGCTTTGTCCTCACAGCCTGTAATATTTTCTCCATGATCTAGGGACTCTGGAACCTGGCTATTATATTCCTAGGAGTTTTCTTTTGGGGATGCTTTTCAAGAGGTGATTGGTGAATACTTTCAAGTTATATTTTGCCTTCTGGTTCTAAAATATCAGGGCAATTTTCCTTGAGAAATTCTTTTTCTTCTTTAAATTTTTATTGACTTCTTTTTTTAGTTTTAGTTTACAAGATTCAGTTCCAGAATCACTTGATTTTCAGATTTTGTCCCCTTCCACACCGCCCCCCGCCACATAGTGGCGAACAATCATGTACAATCATGTATAGGGTCTGCAAACACTTTCACATTGTACAATAGTCTGGTTGTATAGAAGCATTGTAAGCAATGGAATGAACAATGGGAAAAAAGAAACAAAACCAAAAATAGAAAAGAATGATAGCATGTATTACTTCAGTCTCCATTTAAACTCTGGTCTTTCTAGATCTTTCTCTGAATGTAGGTATCTCCTTCCATTCTGAGACTTGTTGAGTTGTCTTTTAGCTGTGTATTGCTGAGAAGAGTCCAGTTTATCAAGGCTGGTTGTCACACATATGATGTGTCTGTGACTGTGTACATATTTTTCCTGGTTCTGCTCTTCTCACTTAGGATCAATTTGCATAAGCCTCTCCAGTTAATTATGAAGTCCATCTCCTGAAAGATGCTTTCTAAGTTCTTTTTTTGATCCTGGCTTTCAGGTAGCCCAATAATTTTTAAATTGTCTCTCCTTGATCTATTTTCCATGTCAGTGTTTTTTTCAAGGAAATATTTCACATTTCTTTCTATTTCTTAATTTGTTTGGATCTGTTCAATACTATCTTGGTTTCTCATTAGTCATTTACTTCCATTTGTTCCACTCTAATTCTGAAGGAATTATTTTCTTCAGAATGCTTTTGAGATTCTTTTTCCATCTGGGAAATTCAACTTTCAAGGCTTTATTCTCCTCATTGGCTTTCTGGGCCTCTTTTGCCATTTGAGTTAATCTATTTTAAAGGTGTTATTTTCTTCAGTCAGGTTGTTGACTCTCTTTTCATGATTTTCTTGCATCATTCTCATCTTTCTTCCCAATTTTTCCTCCACTTCTCTTTTTGGTTGTCAAAATTCCTCTTAGGCTGATCTATGGCTTCTAGAAAGTCTTCATGTTTCTTAGAAGCTTTTGTTGTAGGAGTTTTGACTGTGTTGTCTTCCTCCCATTCCATGCTTTGATCCTTTTCATCCCCCCAAAAAGGTTTCTAGAATTTGATTGCTGTTCTTACTTTCCTTCTTTTTCCTGCTCATGTTGCCACTGAATTACATGTCTTTTTAGCTCTGTGGAACTCTGCTGCCAGGAGGAAAGTTCTATCCCAAATTGCTGGCATTTTTGCAGCTTCCAAAGCTATTAGGAGGCTAGTGAAGTGTCCACCAGTTTTGGTTCACTGAAAATGCACCCCAGAACCACCACCCAAGACCACAATCTGGATCCAGGCCTCTCAATGCAGGAGTACTTGGCCTCTGAATGATTGCTTGGTCCCTCTGCAATCTTCAGGGAGCTCTGAAGCAGTCAGATCAAAGCTGCTTCAAGGATGCAACTACTTCTGCTGCTTCCTTGCCTTGGAGGCAGTTCAGCTGAACTGCTTTTCTCCACCAAATTTAGTTGAGTCCCACTGACCTTTCACTTAGTCCTTATTTCTTCTGGGTTGATAAATCTGGAAACTGCCACATCTTCTGCTGATCTTCTCTCCTGAAGTCTCCAGCTGAACCTTGTCCTGCTCATCCTGCTCTCCTTGGGGCCAAACCACAGTTTTTGAGCTGGGCTAGTTTCAGCTCCCAGTACTTTGATGAGACCCACCTGCCAAGCTGCCTTCTGAGGGAGTTGTAATTTTGTGAGTTTTGGAGGGCTAAAATTTGTTTAGAGTCATATTTGATGGGTATTTGAGGTGGCCATGTGAAAGCTGCAGCATTTTCCTGCTTCTATGCTGCCATCCTGGCTCTACCCCAGATTATGTGATTCTCAATGTAGCATTCATACTACTAAAGCTTACTGTCCTTTTGTTCTAGCCCTACTCCAGGACTGTAAAACCTAGTTATATAAAAATGGATAGATTATGTAAACCTATAGCTCTGATTTTAAACCTGTATTTTCACCCCAACTCTCCATGGCCATTTAGTTCTGCAGTCATATATCTCAATTGGTTAGGGTTTGGCCCCAAAACTTACCAATTGAAAACAGTGTATCAGGGCTATGTTGGCTGCATTCACTTAATTTGTCCTTTGAAATACTTCTTCTGGAAATACTCTGATCAACAAATTTAACTGCCATCCCTCTTGTCAAAGGTTGACTTGGCTACTCTCTTTCAAGATGTCCACCTTGGCATCATTACCCATTTGTTTAGGCCTGGGGCAGGAAAAGCAGCAAAGCAGCAGCTTTAAACAACTGTGAGGATGCCATTTGAATCCTTTCATGTCCCATTTGGGGAGGTACTGGTCAGGGATAGAATCAATCTTGTCCTTGGCACTGATTTTGTGAAGTCATTAGTGAGCTGTGAGGATATATTCAGAAACAGCCTCTATATTACACAGGAGAACTGAAGCCAAACTGGCTGCTGTTAAATTCACTTGAATGAATTACCCATAGTCTGTATAGAACAATGGCAAGAGATTCATCTGAATTGGAGAGTGGGAAGGCGAATGTGGGTGATAGCCCCAGAATCTGAGCTTTGGAGGAGCCCAGCTGCTGATGCCAAACCAATGGTAACAGATGGAACTTCCTCCTACCCCATAATAATCATTTTGGTACTTTTATATTTCTAGAGATTGTGGGAATTATTTAGGTCAATTTGGGGGCAGTGGGAGCTTATTTTCCTTTATTTCAATTCCTCTCATTGTCTCACTTTCTTCATACCTTTTTGTTGTTGTTATTGTTGGGTTTGGAATATTCAACAGAACTGACAAAGAGGATGCATGGATAGTTTAATAATTAACACTTTTTTAGCTTGTATTTGCTGATCCAGTCTACATATTTCTCTTATGTTCTAGAGAAAACATGAGGCACCATCACCCAAGTATTTAAGTCCAGCATCTTCTTTAAATTTGTTTGAGAGGTGTTTTTCCTACTTCTAATATGCATGTACCAAAAGGTATTAGACCCAACTGAAACCGCATAGTTGGCTTTTATTCAAGAGAAACTAAGCCAAGTAAAGCTAGTCAGTAGTTTTAATTTCCACACCTATGAATTGTCAAGCAAGGAGTAACTAAATGACCATTCGTAGAGTAACTTATGTCAGAAACTCTCTCTTCATTCTTGCACATTATACATATGAGGAAAATAAGGTCCAATGATGGAAAGTTCCTAGTCTAAGTTTATATGGATGATTTTTGATGGATAATGAATACTTTGGGCTTGCTTTTATCAATTGTCAGACAATCAGTAAACATTTACTAAGTATCTAATACCAGCCAGATACTGTGCTAATTGAGATACAGACATGAAAAAGAAATATAGTTCCTGCCCTCAACAAGTGTATACTCTAGTAAGGTAATACATCACACAAAAGACTGAAAAAAACAGAAGGAGGGGAGAAATATACCTAATAATGAGGGCATGATGTGGAAGTCAGAGAAGTCTGAGATTAGAGCATCCAGTTGAGAAATGAGGTGTCTGAGTTGATTTTGTTCATTTTTTTCAGTCATGTGAACTCTCCACGACCCCATTTGGGGTTTTCTTAGCAAAGATACGGATGTTATTTGCTATTTCCTTCTACAAATGATTTAAAAGATAAAGAATTAAGACAAGCAGGGTAAGCAATTTGCCCAGGGTCCCTCAGTGAGGGTCTAAGGCTAGATTTGAATTTCAGGCCATAACTCTTTCCACTGTACCACCTATCTGTCTGAACTGAACTCCTTTCTTAAATGGATGTTTTGGAGTTCATTACTTCCCCTAGAGGGACAGGAAGTAGAGATGACGTAAATGTCAAGGTGGAAGAGATTTTACATGGTGATAATGTTTATCAACAATAAAGTTTCTGGGGCAGGAAGAAACCATTTGAGCCCCAGAGAAATTGAAACAGGTGAAAAATGAGCAAATCTCTAAACTATTGATTACAATGTTAGCTCTTTGAGAGTAGGAAATACTTTTGTTTAGGTATTTCAATTATTTTACAGTGTCTGGCACATAAAATGGCACTTAAGAAATGTTTTTTCATTTTTTTAAATTTTTTTTTATTGATGGAGTAGCTGTGCCTCCAGTTTCCCCCCATATATTCTAAATTTTATGAAGTAATGGGTACTATAATTTTTGTCCTTGACTTCACAGGGCCTACTGCAATGACTGGCACATAGTAGGTGCATAATACAGGAGTGCTGAATAAATGAATGAATAATTTCCTTGTTTGTTTATTTTTCAGTATGGATCATTTCCTTCCCATAGAAGAAGAGTCTCCATCACATATTCCAAAAATCGTAGAAGAGTTTGACCCTTGAACAGCTTCAAATTGCAAAATGCTTTGGGGACGCTATTCATAAATTTTGTATTCTTTCAGTATGCTGTTTTTTTTCACCACTGCAATCAGTATAATCAATCATGCTCTGAGTCATTCAGTCACACAGTACTAACTTGGCAACGTTTGCAAAACCATGTAGGGGATTATGAAACACATATGCAATACAGTTCCTCTCTTAATTAAATTTGATAAAGAAAATATATTTGAATTAAAATACACATAATATCAATGAAGGATAATACCTTCTATTAAAATCTGTATCCAACCAGTGTAGTGCAGAAGTCCCTAAAGGAACAATTTATAACATACTTGTAGGACTTTTCACCTTAAATGGCACTGAATATGGATATTGTAATAGATTGTGGTCTTATTGTCACAGAGTAGACTGATTTTGGAGATGCTTATCATAGAGTTTTTGCCTGATGATAGATTTTTGGGTGATAGTAGCTCATGAAATCCATCTACTAAATCAAGGAGGGAGCAAACTTTGCTGATGAAATCATGGATATTTTAAAGTATAAAATTAATCAATGAATGAAATCAATCAGTCAATCTAAACTAGAATCTAGAGTAGAGGGATAATGCTAACATTAATAGAAATAGCAAAATTTGAAGAAAGAGGTTTAAGGAGGAAGTTAATGAAGTCCTTTTTCAATAGAAATATTTCCTTAGTTGTCACACAGAGCTTAAAGCATAGTTATTGTGTTTGGGAATGGATTTTTCCCCCTCTTCACTGAAGATTTGTTTCAATAGCAATCCACTCAAGTGCGGTGGCCAGTGCACTAGGAAGTGCAGCATCATTGACGGGAATGGAGATTCATCGCTGATAGCATCTCCTTACTTGAGAATGAGTTCATACTTGTGGAACTATAACTCCATTGCAAGGATCAACAGTTCAGTCTGATAGTATCCTCCTGGGAAGAATAGCCTCCCATTTAAGCAGTAGAACAAGACAAGAACAAGATAAATGGCTACTGGGTCAATTTTTCGCAATGGATTAACTTTGGATCATCCTGACACATCTCATCCTTATAAATCATAAGAAGAAAGTTAACTTTTGGGTTCAAGTTGAAATAACTCTGGACTAGGGACAATATTTGACAGAAAATAATTTTTTGTCACGAAGCATTTTCTCTATCATAAAGAGTATGTATATGTATATTTATATACATAAGTCTATACCAATTTATGTGTGGCTGTATATCCATATATTTGGATGTGTGTGTATATACACACATATATGTACACAAATATATACATGTGTATATATGTGTATGTACACACATGCACATGTATGTATACGTGGGTAATGCATATGTATGTATGCATGTGTGCATGTATGCATGTCTATAACTTTCTGTATGTGGTCATTTCTACTTCTCTAATACCTCCTTTAGCTGGACTCCTCTCACTTAACTTATACAGTCACCACCCTAGTTCAAATTCTTATGCATAGGACACTCTATTATCTCCACTAACAGCCAGAAACCTAGTTCAGCCTCTCCTCACATGCTGTCAGAACAATTGCAATAGCCTCTTATGCAAATGTACACACATACATATTAATAAAAAATGCATAGATTGGTTTCTCTCTCTACATAGATCTGGCATTTTGTTCATTGAATCCATGATTCCATTGTTATAAGTACTTCCTACCCAAGAAATACCTACCAATAGAAATCAGCACCCAGTCTAATATTAACATCGATACAGTTTCCTTAAACACTGGGAAATTTATTGACTTGGACTTTTTCACACAAACAATTTGTATCACAGAAAGTTGAATCCACCTTTTTCTGACAGAAAGGCAGTGTTGTGTCAATGATATTGTGGACCATCTTTTATGTGATCCTTTCTTATATGCTGTCAGTGTTGGATGGACATTTTATTTTGAAATAAGTATCCTCAATTTGGCTCCATGGAAAAAGTCACATCCACAGGCTACTTCAAAAGAAGCTAAGTCTTCTGAATCCTTGTGTATCACAGTAGGTGGTTACTTGTAGTTCAGTCACCATAATTTCTGGCTCAGTGCCCCCACTCTAGGAATAAAATTATGTGCTTCCTATCTCATAATTAAAAAAAAACTATCTATGTATTATATCATTTGATATCTGAGAGAGATAAGACAGATTTTCTCATTTTCTTTTTAAATAAGAAAGGTAAGATTCTAAAAGATCAAGTCCCTTTCCCAATGTCATAAAGCTCACAAGTAATAGACCTGGGATTTGAACCCAGTTGTCATCCAAATTTAGCATGCTTTGCACCATGTTGGCTAAGACCTGAATATAGAACAGTCAGGGTATTAAATTAATACATTTTAGAATTAAAGGAATATTACCATGGAGGTGGGCAGGAAAATCATCATATGACATTTATTTTTAAAAATATTTTTTTTTAGTTAGCAAAATTCACTACCATAAATTTTAAATCTTGTCCCCGTCCCTCCCTCTCCTTCGCCAAACGTACTTGCAATATGATATGGGCTCTATACATACATTCCCATTAAACACATTTTTACAGTAGTCTTGTAGCATAGAAGAATTTTAAGAAACAAAAAAAAAACCATGAGGGAGAAAAAGAAACACAATAAAACAAAAGAAAATAAGAAATTAGTCTGCTTCATTATGCATTATGACTCCATAGTTCTTTTTTTCTGTATGTGACTGGCATTTTCCATCATGTATCTTTTGGAATTGTTTTTGCTTCTTACATTGCTGAGTAGGGTTAAGTCTATCGAAATTAGTCCTCACACACCATGGCTATTAGTGTGTACAATGTTCTCCTGGTTCTGTTCCCCTCACTACGCATCAGTTCATATAAGTCCAGGTTTCTCTGAATTCTACCTGTTCATTATTTCTTATAACACAGTAGTATTCCATTTATATTCATAGACCACAACTTGTTTAGTCATTCCCCAGTTGATGAGTATCCCCTCAATGCTATCACAAAAAAGAGATGCTACAAATATTTTTGTACATGTGGGAATATAAGAGATGTCTACAAAATTTACTCTATTATTAAATTAGCTAGGTGCTATAGATAGGCAGTAAAATAGAAAATTGCACCTGGAGGCAGGAAGACTTGAATTAATATCTAGTCTCACATACTTACTAGGTATATGATCTTGAGTAAGTCACTTAACCTCTGTTTGCCTCAGTTTCCTTAACTGTATAATGGGGGAAAATAATATCACATACTTTTCATGGTTTTGAAGATAAAGTGAGATATATGTAAAATGCTTAGTGCCTACAACATATTAGATACCATGTACTTATTCCCCTTCCTGACACCCCAATTCTTTGTAAAAAAAAAATTACTTGTATTGAAACTGCATAAGAAGATCCGAGCCATAAAGAGTCTTCAAGACAAAGATTCACATAGCTATGGGAAAACGTAATGATCATAAATGGATTTGCAATTATTTAACTGTTTCCACACATTTAACAGCAACAATAATGAATATTTATTTTAAGCTTCCTGTATGCTAAATGTTTAACAAGTATTAGCTCATTGGATCCTCCCAATGACTTTGAGATGTGAGTGCTATCATTTTCCTCATTTTACAGATGAGGAAACTGAGGCAAACTAAGTAAAAATGAATTGTCCAGGGTCACACAGCAAGTAAGTGTCTGAGGCTGCATTTGAATTCAGTTATTCCTAACTCTAGGTCTCTCTCTCTCTCTTTGCTGTGCCATGTACTTCCCCATAATACAATTGAGGCAATTTTTATCAAAGCATATCACAGCTTATTTATGACTTGATTGTTAAATCCTAGGCAATTTCCTGAATCTCAAAATAGCTAAATGCTTCGATCAGGAAGTCACAGTCAATATTATCTTATTTTCTCCACTAACTTGGAATTCTTTCATAATTCATACTTTTTTGGGGGGCCTTTGTTCCCACTAAAGGATATGGTTCAATTAAGTAAGATAATTTGTTATTGTTTTTCAGTCACTTCAGTTGTGTCAGACTGTTCCTGACCCTATTTGGGGTTTTCTTGGCAAAGTTATTGGAGTAACTTTTCCTTATCCTTCTCCAGCTCATTTTACAGATAAGGAATTGAAGCAAACAAAACTAAGTGCCTTCCCCACTGTCACACAGCTGCTAGGTCTTGGAGGTCAGATTTGAACTCAGGAAGATGAGTCTTCCTGATTCAAAATCCCGTGTTCTCTCCACTCTATATACATGGAAAATGTGTACTGTGTTATAAAAGTGATAGAGTAGGGATAGTTTAGGTGAATGATACATTCCTTTTTAGGCTAGTGGGATGCTTTGAATTTAACGGTGCTTCTGGTGTTATTTTAATATGTTTCTGTTTGTGTTTATGTTTATGTGTGAGAAAAATCATTTCTGTCATATTAAAAACCAATTTTTATTGTATCATCATTGATCCTCATTTTTTGCTTTCTCATTAAAACATCAGTCTCTTAAGGACATTTGTCCCAAAATTCATCCCACCCAGACCATTTTATCCAGGTGGAATTCTTGCCTTAGATCCATCATTTGTTCAAGAGGACTGGGTGAAGAATAGATTATTTTGTATAAATTACTGGAGGTAGAAGTAAGAGAACTGATGTGATGAGTCTTTTCCCTCTGTCCCTCATTAGGAAAATGTGCCTCACATTATAATATTCATTCTGTCATTAATTGGTTATTATATTGTTTAGTATCATTTTATTGGTTAATACCAATCAGAATTGATTTTCACCCTTAGAGTCATTCCCTTTCCCAAGGGTACTTAAACATTCAACAGCTTGCATGCAGGAACTTGGTTATAAGAGAGAGTACTAGAGGTGGCTAGGTGAATAGAGCACCAGTCCTGGACTCAGGAAGACCTGAGTTCAAATCCAGGCTCAGACACTCAGCACTTACTAGCTATGTGACTATGGGTAAGTAACTTTACCTCAATTACCCTGCCCTTCCCTCCTCAAAAAAGCAAAAGAGAGAGGGGAGGAGGAGGGATGGAGAAAGAGAAAGAGAGAGAGAAAGAGAGAGAGAGAGAGAGAGAGAGAGAGAGAGAGAGAGAGAGAGAGAGA
>JAQQSW010021217.1:0-10704 GCA_028646575.1 Pseudocheirus occidentalis
AAGGGAGGAGGAAGAGAGGGAGGGAGGAAGGAAAGGAGGGAGGGAAGGGGGGACAAAGGGAGGAAGGAAGGGAAGGAGGGAGGGAAGAAGGAGGGAAAGGAGGGAGGAGGGAAGGAAGGAAATAAAAAGAAAGGAAAAAAGGAAGGAAAGCAGGGAGGAAGAAGGGAAGAAAGGAAAGAAGGGAGGGAAGGAAGACAGTCACTACCTCCAAAAAAATATGAAGTTCCCATACAAATACTCAACCAATCAGACAACAACATAGCTCTCTCACCCCACAACACTCCTTCCATTGCTCCCAAGGCACGATGTTACTTGCCCTCCCTCCCTCACACTTAGAAAATCTCCTGCATGATTACTTTTTGTGACTTGAACATGATTTCACCTTGATAAACAGTTCAAAGCATTTGATGGAAGATCAAATACAGTATGCTCCTCTCCCACCTCAGCCACATCTCAGTAATAATACCTTATGTATTGTGCATTAGAATTAACGTTTCTACTTTGGTTCTCATTAGAAAACCTCATGAGACAGGAACTTAGAACACAGATTCAGAGTTGGAAGACACCTTAGATATTATAGCCCAAAGCTTTCACTTCACAGATGAGGAAGCTGAGGTCCAAATTAATTACATGACTTGGAACAGCTAGGTGACACAGTGGATTGGGGGCTGCCCCTGGAGTTGGGAATACTTGAGTTCAAATCTAGCCTCAGCCACATTCTAGCTGTGCAACCCTGGGCAAGTCACTTGAACCTAGATGCATGGAGGCTTGATAATTCCAAATTTGTAAATGGAGAAACCAAGACCCCAAAATGGAAAGTGATTTGTGTTTTGAAGAGAATCAATCTTTACTCCACAAGGCTGCAAAGTTAATCTTCCTCCACTATTCACAACAATCAATGGCTCCCACTATGTACAGGATAAAGTCCAAACTCCTAATCTAGTCATGCAAGGGCCTCCAAATTGCATTTCCACCTGTATTTTTCCCTTCAGGAATTCTTATGTTCCAATGATAGTGAGTGTAAAGGGATTATTCACCATCTCCTGAACATATCCTAGGCATTTCTACTTCTCTGCCTTGGCTCGTATCACTGCCTAAATTTGGAACACCTCACTACACCTCTCTGTTCATTGAAATTCGAACCCACTTTATATGCCACCTCCTCTGTGAAGGCTTCCCTGATATCCCACAAGAAATTTCATCTTTATTTGATCCCATGGTACCTTACATTCAGGACAGCTAGGTGGCACAGTGGATAGAGTGCCAAGATTAGAGTCAGGAAGACTCATCTTCCTAAGCTCAAATATGGCCTCTGACACTTTACTAGCTGTGTAAACTTGGCAAGTCACTTAACCCTGTTTGCCTCAATTTCCTCATCCAGAAAATGAACTAGAGAAGAAAATGGTGAACCACTCCACTACTCTACAAAGAAAACCTCCAATGAGGTCATGAAGAGTCAAACACAACTGAACAGCAATATTCTTTATATTCAGTTTTGGCATTTACCTTCTTTGTGTATTATATTTACATGATGCCCCTACTGTATTACAAACTCCTTTAAAGTATTAATTAATCTCTTTTTGTCTCAGGTGTCCTGTCAAATGAGAGTAATGCTATTACCTGCCTCCCAGTTTTGTTGAGAGGAAAGTGCTTTGTAAACTTTTAAATATTCTACAAATGTGTCTTACTATTGTTGCTGCTGTGTCTACTATAGCAACCTCACAAAACAGAGACCTTAATAAATGTTTGCTGAACAATTGAATGAGGGAATAAATGAACACCTCTGCTTGCCACTTCTAGCCATGGCCCCAGAGCTCTTCCTGCCCTTCTGTTCCAGTAGAGGTGAACACAAGGCTAT
Source organism: Pseudocheirus occidentalis (assembly GCA_028646575.1). Lineage (NCBI taxonomy): Eukaryota > Metazoa > Chordata > Mammalia > Diprotodontia > Pseudocheiridae > Pseudocheirus > Pseudocheirus occidentalis. Next base: position 1,859 of record JAQQSW010021217.1, read on the forward strand.
TTGTTGTTTCCTTTGTAATTTGCAAAGCTGACATACCAGCACACAGTGTCAAATGAGAATTAGATGCAATGTAAAACACAAGAGGCTAATGTAGTCTCTCTTCATCTAGCACAGGCAAAGGCAACAGACAACAGACAATTAAAACATGAAAATGAGGACTAAGCAACCTTTCCAAAAAGGAGGCCAAGGGCTCTTTCTGGAGTACTGGCTGGCTCCATGGTGAGAGGAAGGATGTGCCAGTAGCTTCAGGGCAGGGGAATTGCTAGCTTGCTCATTCACAGAATCAAAGAATTTCAGAGTTGAAAGGGAAGATAAACATGATTTGTTCTAACCCATATAAAACAGGAAGGGAGGAAAGACTGTAGTAGAGAATGCTAGGTTTGGAGTCAGTGGACCTGGGCTTGGATTCTGGCACTGTCACTAGTTGTATGCCCTTGGACAAGTCACTTTATTCCAAGGCTCAGTTTCCCTGTCTGAAAATGAGGAAGTTTGACTAGATGACCTCTGACATCACTTACAGCTCTAAATCTAGGCTTGTATGATCCCTCATAAGGGATCATCCAGCCTCCATTTCCAATAATGGGAATTTCATTACCTAGAAGGCAGTTGGTTACATTGCTGGACAGCCATGATTGCTAGAAAATTCTTTTGAGTATGTGTATAAGAGGGGGAAAGGGAGGAGCTGAAAAAGAGAGACAGAGAGCACACTGGCATAGATCCTCAGAAAGACAGCCATTACAATGCCAACTCTTGCACTGGGCTAGTGGCAACTTGCCCAGGCACCAGGGAAAGATTTGACCAATGAAATTGGTTTGTACCTCACATTTGGCACACAAGCCAAAAGTTGCCAATCCTCACACTAGAAGATTTACTAGGCTTTGGAGTGAAAAGCAGCTTGTGGCCCTCCCATCCTCTAAACCAGACCAACACTAGTCCTCAATGCAAGGTTTCACTTTTCTGAGAGGAAAAGAAACCAACCTGGAAAACTCAGGCATTGGAATTTTTTTTCCTTTTAAACCTCAGCCATGTGTCAGTTGATGGAAAGGCTCCTGCAATCGGATATAGTCTCTATCTTCCTTTTCCAGACATCCCAGGGTTTAGGTTTCAATATGCTGAGCTAAAGCTGCAGTGAGGATTCACAGCTTAACTTAAAGATGGCTGGCATTTTCCCTCCCCCAGATTGTCAGTCAGGCTAATGCTTCGGCACTGATAAATTGAGAGGTTGGAGGGTTTAAAGACCAATATACAGCCTAGTCATTAAACCAAGGTTCTTCACCAGCTCCACTCTGACTCATCTTGAAACATTCCTTCCCTTCTTTGGGTTTCATCCTTCAAACATGCCAGTTCCCATGGCTTATGTTTCAAGGAGGAGAGGAACAATGAGAAAGGAGTCTTAGTTAGTGTCTTACATTTCTTTATAGACAGATATTCTGCAGCCAGGGGACCCAAGTTCAAATCACACTATGAAGCTTACCAGCTATATGACATTGGGCAAGTCACTCCCAGTAAGTTTCCTTATCTATAAAATGAGGAGGCAGGATCCAGCAGTTTCTGAGGTTCCTTTCAACTAAAGCTCTATGACCCTCAGCTTCCTTACTCTAAGCACAGCACAATGGGGTTTATCCTTTTCAAAAATTGCTAGATTAAACAGCACAAAGCTAGGGGTGGGCTGCAGAAACATGGGCTGCTACCACTCAAAATTCTTTCCTCTGGTGAGAAATGCAGAATTCTTTCTCAAAAGAATGAGCCCCCTTATACTTTACATACTCCAAAGAAAACAGAAGTTTTCTATTAAAAAAGGTAGCTGTTTCTCCTGTTAATTCAATTTAGACAGCAGTCTTTTCATGGCTTCCAAACTGCCAGATGTCAAAGACACAAGGAGATATAACAATAACACTTTAAAGTCAACAAACCACTTTTCTCACAACAATCTTTTTTTTGTTAATAGTATTTTATTTTTCCAATTACATGCAAAGATAATTTTCAACATTCTTTTTGTTTTGTTTTGGTTTTTTGTTTTTTTTTAGAGGGCAGTTGGGGTTAAGTGACTTGCCCAAGGTCACACGACTAGTTTTTTGTGTTAAGTGTCTGAGGCTGGATTTGAACTCAGGTCCTCCTGACTCCAGGGCCGGTGCTCTATTCACTGCGCCGCCTAGCCGCCCCTTCAACTTTCATTTTTATAAGATTTTTAGTTCTGAATTTTTCTCTCTCCTTTGCTCCCTCCCAAGATGGCAAATTATTTGATATAGGTTATACGTGTGCATTCATGTTAAATATATTTACACATTAGTCGTGTTATGAAAGAAGAATCAGAACAAAAGGGGAAAACCATGAGAAAGAAAAAACCAAAAAAGTGAAAATAGTCTGTTTCGATCCGCATTCAGACTCCATAGCTCTTTCTCTAGGTTTGAATAGTATTTTCCATCATGAGCCTTTTGTAATTGTTTTAGATCATTGTATTGCTGAGAAGAGCTAAGTCTGTCGTAATTGATCATTGTTACAATGTTGCTCTTACTGTGTTACAGTGTTCTCCTGATTCTGTTCATTTCACTCAGCATCAGTTCATGTAAGTCTTTCTAGGTTTTTCAACACAATCTTTTAATGTTGGGAGTGTGAATAATATGAAGTTAATTTTACACATGAGGAAACTGAGGCTTATGTAAGTGAGTGACTTGCCCAAAGTCACCCAGCCAAAGAGATGGAGGAATGTTTCAGTCCTACATCCTCTTGACTCCAGGTTCAGTTCTCTTCCCTTTGCCATCACGCATGTAAAATGTGCGTCTCTTAGGGGATGCTTGGAGTTGGTTCAGAGAAGCAGAGTATAGCTGATATGAAAGGGAAATAGAGGTCATCTAGGCCAAATCCTTTGGAACTGAGCCCCAAAAAGGGCATTTATTTGTTCAGGTTTCTCTTGCCTCCTAGTACCAGCATCAGAATTCATTCCCAGTTCTCTTGGTACGATGCCTACTGGAAAGGCCACTGGATTTTGAGTCAGGCAGTATATCTATCACTTACCACCTTTGTGAACTTAGGTAAGTCACTCAAACCCTTTCCATCTCAGTTTCCTCAACTATATAACAGGTGGGGGTTGACTAGAGGACCTCAAAGTTTCCATCTAACTCTGAAACTACATTACTTCTGTACATTTGTTACTTCTGACTTAGGTGCATAAGAAAAATCTTCCAGAAGGAGGTAGTATTTGAGTTGGGCAACTCACTTGGAGTCAAGAAGACCTATATTCAAATCCTGCCTCAGATACTTATTAGCAGTGTGACACTGGGCTATTCACCTTACTCACTTAGCCTGTTTTCTAATTTGTAAAGCAGTAATAATAATAATAGCCCACAGGACTGCTGAGTGTTTTGTAAATATTAAAATTCTCTCTCTCTCTCTCTCTCTCTCTCTCTCTCTCTCTCGTTGCTTTCTCTCTCTCTCCCCCTCTTTTCTCTCTCTCTCTCTCTCTCTTTCTCTCTCTCTCTCTCTCTCCTCTCTCTCTCTCTCTCTCTCCTCTCTCTCTCTCCATACATATACATGTATATATGTATACATACATATATATGTGTATATGCATATATATACATATGTATATATATGTGTATACATAGATATAGGGAGAGAGAGATACATACATATATATATATACACACACACATATCTATACATATATGCTAGTCATTGTTATTATTAAGCATGAGGAGGATTTGGACAGGGAGATAGGGGTTCCAAAGTTTCCCAGCTGTAGAAGAAAACCCATCACCATAGATCCCTGATGTGGAGTAGCTAAGTGGTCCAGTGACTGGAGAATTGCATCTGGAATCAGTAAAACCTGAGTTCAAATCCTGTCTTGGGAACTTAGTGGCTTCTGACTCTGGACAAGGCACTTTATTAACAATGGAGAGGATTTGGACAAACAGAAAGGGGTTCCACATTTTACCACGTAGAAAAGAAAATCCACCATCACTGGAACATAATACGATAAGCTTAAAAGCTGAAAGGATCCCTAGAGATCACATCGTCCAGCCTCTTCATTTGGCAGGTGATCAGTTCTCTTTATTGCATAAAACAAAAGATTAAAATGGGCTTCTGAAATGGGAATAAACTGAGTTGTATAATATCTATTGGAGGGAAACAAACAAAAAATCATTTGGCCAAGCCCTAATTCATTTGGGATGAGAGAGATCCAATTTAACATGAAAGAAGGAGACTTCCCTGTTCAGTTCTTCATTAAAGGCACATTGAGCCTCCAGGGTTCTCCCTCCCAGTAGCCCTGGAAACAGCGCACATTTCACAGTAATCTTGGGCCAGACAGACTGAAAGGCCTCAAGTGTTTGGTTGGTTTTCTCAACACAGATCAAAGTGACAAACAGGCAGACCACTGGCAAAACTAAGAAGGGGGAGGCCTGACTGTGACTGTCCCTCATTCCTTTCTCCTCAATTCCCCTTTACCTAAAGCTCTGGGCTACCCTGGGTTCCTTCATCTGCACTAATCTACAACAACATGACACTAATGATCCAATGTAAAATTTGTATTTTAAAAGAGAGCACTGGAGAGACTAATGCTTAAGACACAATGGATAGAGCTCCAGGCCTGGACTCAGAAAGACCTGAGTTCAAATGTACATCCCAGGGTTGTTATGAAAATCAAAAGAAATAATGTTTGTAAAGTGTTTTGCAAACCATAAAATGCCTTGTAAATTCTAGATATGATGATGGGAAGGAGATTTGGGAGGTAAGCAGGGTTACTTGTTTGGGAAATCACACTACAGAGGCAGAAAAAATAAGAAGATTAAGACAGTCTTGGGAAGAAGATATATAGGCAACACTTCTTGGTGACATGGTGGAGACAACAAAAGACAAGTAGTCACAGAATCTCTATTACTGAGTTCATCCCCCACTAATTTTTTGCCTTATGGAAGTCATGGCACTTCTCTGTGTCCTGCTCCTTATTAGTTGACATAAAACTATGATCAGTGATCTCTACTTCACTATGTTGTCATTAGGTTCAAATGAGATCACAGGCATAGAGCTGGAAGGAACCATCAAAACACTCTAGTCTGAGCTCTTCATTTGATGGATGAGGATACTGAGGTCTAGAGGAATCAATGGATCAGTCCAAGGTTGAAGCAGATCTGGGATTTGAGCCTGGCTCCTCTGATTCTAATCCACTGCTCTGTCCACTACATTCCCTACATAGATAGACACATGGATGGGAAGATGCTTGGAAAAGGAAGTGCCATACAAAGCTCAGGGTGTGTCTGGTTTTTTTAAGACATAGTCCTTGTCCTCCTGGAGCTTTCATTCTAATTTTGGAGACAAGATCCACAACCTGGTGGTGGAACTCTGTTGTCAAAATCCAGAGAAAAAGAAATCACTCTGACTTGGGTCACTCAGGTGGAATTCATGGATTGGGTGGACATTGAACTTTTCCTTGAAGGATGGGTAGGTCTTCAATCAAGAAGACAAGTACATAAAAAGGAAAAGCATTCCTAAGCATGAATCTCTTTAAGCTGTCTTTGTAAGCTAAAGCATAAGACTGATGTATAGCACTGTTGCCATGGATACTGTGGGCACGGTCCATGGCCCTGAGGCGAAAGACTTTGGCTCTCAGCCAACTTCAATTTACTCCCTTGCTCTTATGAGAAGGCAGCAGCCTCAGTAACAGACCAGAGTATTCTTTGAACCTCAGCTAAGGTTTTAGTCACAGGTCAGGAGTTAAAAGTTGTAAAGCAGGAAAGGCTGGGTAAAGTCTTCTTATGCCATTCAGTTTGGGGCTGAGAATCGTGGAATTGAAGTATGTTCAAGCAAGAAGAGACCAGTCAAACTCTTAATTTATAGGACAGGGACCAAAGGGAAAGAGTAAAGAAGTGTTTTAGCTATGGTTAGGATGTATTTCGTCTCACCACCAGGCAAATTCTCCCTTCCATTCTAGCTCCCTCACTTAACGGTGGAGGGAGCTAAGACACAGGAAGTCTTGGTTAGAGAGAAAGTGAATACAATCTCATTTTGTAGGAAGCATGGGAAGAAAGAGACTTGGTCAGAAGCAATAAGTAATGGAAACCAGAAGGGAGAAAGTGGGTCAGGTCTTGGGGCTAGTGAGAGCCAAGAAATGGGTGGGTGAAGACATGGGACTGAAAAGTGTTGGCAAATCCCCCTTACTCTGTCAATTCAGTGTCTATGATTGCAAAGGCCCATAGACAAATCATCTCTTCTCAAATACAGCACAAATGTTAATACTTTAATATAAGGATTTATGGCTTCTTTTATATGAATATTCCTTCTACTTATGTCCATTGCATTTCTATGATTTAATAAACCACCTTCGTGAATTACTAGTACTGGAAAATTCACCACCTTGTAGCTCCAGTGATGACAAACTTGTTCGAACTTGGCTAAAGTGTCTTCAGGTTAAAGAAATATGGTCCATCACTGACTGGGTCCAAATCCAAAGACTTTCCAACTTGGCAGAAGCTATTAGAAATTTTTTTTTAATTAGCAGAGCCTTCAAAAACTTAGAGTCACTTCTGTACCAAGATCTGGCAGTGGTATCAGACTTTAGTGAAGGAAAGGTCTTATAAAGAAATCAAGATGTAACTATTCAAATGTCTGTATATGTGCATCATTATTATATATGTGTGTATGCATAAATATATTTGAGTATGTTGCTTATATGAATATGTATATATTGAGAAGGTTTTAGTATACTGAATAGAGCTCTGGATGTGGAGACAAATTTAGCTTCAATTTTAAATCTTCCTAAACATGAGACCTATCCAAAAATGGAAAGGGTTATCTCAGGAGCAACGTGGCTTCCTACATTGACTATCTTCACACAAAAGCTAGACAGCCACTTTTTGATGAGGAAGAGGGGATATAAAGTAGAGGGGATTCTCTTTCAGATTGGGTTGGAGAATGTGGTTTGTGAAGTTCCTTCCATATCTAAAATTTTATAATACTGTGATTCTGGGTTGAATCCTGCCTCTGAATTGTGCTGGTTGTATGACCAGAGACAAGTCACTTAATGTCACTGAGGCACAGTCAACTCTCTAAGACTCTCTACCAAGTTATAGAGATACTGCAAGATCTGCCTGTGGCAAGAGAAAGTTCTCACATTGGCAAAATCACAGTTCTTTAATGTATTGGAAATATGAACACATCAGCATGATTTGTAAATTCAAGGAACTAGAAACAGTCTAAAAGTCCAACAGTTGAGAAATTGCTGCATAAATTATGTTAAATCAATGTGATAGAAGACCAAAATGCCTTTAAAATGATAACAAATGTGGAATATAAAGAAAATTAGAAAGACATGAAATAATATGAAGTGAAGGAGGTAGAACCAGAAGAACAGATAGGTAGGTAGGTAGGTAGGTAGATAGACAGATAGATAAATGCACATATCTATTTAAAAGGAAAAAATATATGGAAATACAGAGATGAATGGGGATACAGATTTAAAGGGATACAGAGAAATTAATTAATTATTTGGATACAGTAGTATGAATACTTTCTTTTTAAGCATGTCTGTAAATGTATGTTTAATTTATTTTATTAATTAAAGTTAAGTGCATAATAAATTTTAAGCAAAATCAATATGAAATATTTTAAATCCTCTCTTCACTAAACATTGCAGGTAGATGGCCCACTCTCTCTCCCCTTTGTGTCTTTTACTAAGCAGGCTAGATCAGAGCAGAAAATGTAGACTGACAGGGCTAAGGAGACCCTGGGTTTAGACAAGGCATGGTTGACTTGCAATAAGTCTGGGCAGGATAAGATTTCTGGCAGGACTGAAAAACTGGTTGGTCATGAACAGGAGTCAAAGTAGGTGATACTATCAGCATGAGAACACATCTATGGCAGTACAATGGAGAGCTCCCAGTAAATCCTTAAACTTGCTGTTTTTCACATATTTTAATAATGCATTCATTGATTCAACAAACATTTTTTTACATTGTAATTTATTGTTAATATGTGCAAGATCCTGAAATTGGTGCTGGTTGAGTTTTTTGTTTGTTTGTTTTTTAAACTGGACCTGTGTTTTCATTGATACAGGAACTACCAATGAAGAATCTTCTGCCAATGAAGGATCAGCACCTGCTTAGTTGCATGAGATGTTTAGAGGTTTCAGGGGTGGGGACCTGTGACCTCAAAGCCATATGTGGTCCTTTACATCCTCAAGTTTGACCCTTTGACTGAATCCAGACTTCACAGAACAAATCCTTTTATTAAGGGTATTTGTTCTGTGAAGTCTAGATTCAGTCAAAGGGACACACTTGAGGGTCTAGAGGGCCACATGTGGCCTCGAGGCTGCAGGTTTCCCACCCCTTGGTTAGGTGACTTGACCATTATCATAATCAGTATTAGCCAGAGGAAAACTTGAACTTGAATCTTTCTGAATCTATGGCTAGATCCTCATTCACACTGCCTTTCAGGAGACCTATAGGACTAGATAAAACATGACCCTCACCTTCTTGGAACTGACAAACTAAAAGGAAAGGCACGTGTACAAGTGTAGGAGAAGAAATGGGGAAAGACTCTTTCTAACTCTGGGGAGGACAACAATTGTATTCATTTATATTTCTACGGGATTTTTAATTTTACAAATTTTTTCCTAACAACAAGCCCAGCGATTTAACTTGTACAAGTATGAGTGTTCTCATTTCTACAGATGAGGAAATTAGGTCTCACAAAAAAGTTAAGGATTCTCCTGAATCTTTTTTTTTAATTTTAATTTATTTTCTTGGTTACATCATTCATTTCCACAAGGTTTTCAGTTACAAATTTTCTCCCCTTTTTGTCCCTACCCCCCAGCCCAGAACATTGATCACACTGTAAGACCCCTCCCACAA
>JAQQSW010021218.1:0-10704 GCA_028646575.1 Pseudocheirus occidentalis
CTCTTGCTTGAGTAGTTCTCCAATCTTTGCTTCTCTCTTGAGAAGAAAACTAACCATTTTGGCAACTCCTTCCATTTTTAGATGCCTATAATTGTTGGGAAACTTCACCTTACTTCAAGGATTGATTTTCCTCTCTACAGCTTCTACCCATTACTCCTAGTTCTTCTCTACAGAAGAAATCTAATCCCTCTTTCATTTATCCTTCAAAAGAGATATAACAGCTTTGTAGGCTTCAAAATCTCCACTCGTTCTGTTTTTCAACTAAATTTCTAAACATGAGATTAGGTCTGACCCTATCAAATAAATGTCTTCTCTAAACTACAAGACTCCCATTATGTACCTAAATATGTGATGACTCACAGATGAACAGCTGCAAAATTGCTAAAATTAGTAAATATAAACAGTTCAAGATGCATTTTTCTCCTACCATTAACTTTCATGTTAAAGATTTATTTTGAAGCCTGTTTTCCCCTTATCTTTACATCTACATTTCTTTCTAACAGAAGCTAGAAGTAGAATACTGGGGGACCTAGAGAGTTTCCTAAGCCTCAAGACACTAAAACCTAGAAAAATCTGAGCCTGGCTAGGACAAGAACATAACCTGGATCACAAGGTATTACCCACAAAATGCCAATATGACGTATAAGCCCTAAATAGGTCTGAAGTCTTCACTGACTTGCCACTGGCCTTTCCCTCTCTGTGCCCAGGAAACCCTTTGGCTGGCACCAGAGGAAAGGATCTGATAAACAGATTTAAAATGAGGTGCTGGGAAATTTGCATATTCCCACTTCTGGCAAGGCAGGGAAAAATATGCATGATGAAAAAAATATTAGACAAATCATAACCCAAAGAAGTAAATCACAGATCAAAGAATCCTAGAGGTAATAAGGAAATATTACAATGCTGTCAAAAGAATACTGAATTACCTGTGTCAACTGAGCAAATCCCTTAGGATTTCTTTACTATAGTTTATTCATCTGTAGAATGAAGAGATTGGATTTTGATCTGTGAAGTTACTTCTTGGTCAATGATCCTGTTCTTAAATCCCTTAAGTTTTCCTCATGTTTAATAATGTCATTTTACATATTCTACAGATGAGGGAACTGAGGTTCAGACGAAAAGACCTACCCAGTGACACAGGTAGTAAATGACAGACTACATCTAAATCTTTAGTTCCTAAGATCAGTTTCCTTTCTGTCCTACTGCTATAAGTTTCTGAAATCTAGAACAACCAAATAAGGATTGCATGGAGAAATGATTTTGTTTAAAATTGTGCTCTTTATGTGAAAGGATGAAACCAAAGTTAGCATCAAAACATTAATAGATATTGAATTACTTGGATTTCCAGACCTGATATGGATTTATAGAAACCAAATCCCAACTCTCACCATCTACATCCTTTGTTCCTATTCACATGATGCTAAATGGAGCTGGAGAAAAATTATTGGTTTGGTCAACCACAATTTTTTTTTTATCTCAACTGGACTTTCACTACTGCAAAGCAATCTTTCTACTGCTTCTTCATTGACTCTTCATCCTACTATATAGTGGCTATTTCGTACCTTCTCCTGTCTCTTCCCACAGATCCTCAGCACTACACACACTTTGCTAAGGTATCTCCATGATAATTCACTGAAAAAAATTTCACCATTTCCAGCACCTTCTTCTTTACCCCTTGTCCTAAGTCAACTTAGACATCTTCTCCCCACAGATTTCTCCTTCACTTTTATGTCAAATAAAGAGGTAGTGATATTCCCTTATTAAAGCTAACACCTCTATATAAACCTTTAATTCTGTCTGTCCTCTCCCATCTTCTTCAGCAAATTGTCCCCCCCCATTATTCCTACTCTCTGTAATCACCAAATCTATTGGATCCTTTTCTGCTGCCTACAAATTTACTTTTGTCTGCCAATATTAAAAAAAGTATTTATTTGGTCTAACAAGTTTATATATAACTCCTGTACTTCTATGATAAAACGCCTCAGTAAAATCAGTCTACATTAGGTTAGCCTCATCTTCCTATCCTCCCATTCCCAATCCCTTGTAACACAATTTCTAACCTCATTTTTCAACTAAAATTTGTCTCTCCAAAGGTAACAATTATCTCTCAATTGACAATTTTTATGGCTTTTCATAATAAATCCTCATTCATTTTTAATTTTATTTTTTAATCAGCAAAAAAATCTTCATTCTCACACATACCTAATAACTCCCAAACTTGAGAACTAAAGAGAATCAAATCAAAGAAGAATGGTCAAGCAAAACCAAGCAAAAAAAAATATTTGCACATTAGTTATATCCAAACAAAACTATCTTATTCTGAAATAAGTCCTTTATCTTTCTATCACAGGCATGTTTCATCATCAGTCCTTTGGAATGATGGTTGGTCATTTTTCCTTTTGCTGGGAAACTTGGGGGTGTGGGGGGTGGATTTTGACTATGATATTTCCAAGACTTTTCATTTGGAAATTTCTTTGAGGAGATGACTGGTGGATTCTTTCTATCTCCTCTTTTCCCTCTGCTTCTAAGAGATCTGCTAAGTTTTCTTTTAAGATTTCTTGAAATAGAAGGGTCTAGGGTTGGGTTTTTTTTTGTATTAAATTGTACAATGATTCTAAAATCTTTTCTACTCTATTTGCCAGGTCATTTGTTTCTGCTATAAAATGATCTTTATCTTCTATTTTTCAGTGGTTTTCTTTATTTTAATACTGCTTATTGTCTCAGTCATTTGCTTTTATTTTTCCCATTCTAATTTTCAAGGACTTTGTTTTTAAGCAAGTTTTTTTAACCTCTTGTACCATGCTATTAATCCATTTTCTTTTCTTTTTTTTTTCTTGCTTTTTGGAGGGTAATTGGGGTTAAGTGACTTGCCCAAAGTCACATGGCTAGTTTTTGTGTCAAGTGTCTGAGGTCTGGATTTGAACTCAGGTCCTCCTGACCCCAGGGTTGGTGCTCTATTCACTGAGCCACCTAGCCACCCCTATTAATCCATTTTCTATTTCTTTTTTCCATAGTTTTCAGTTCTTTTCAAATTTTTCCTCAGTCTCTCCTTATTTCATTCATCAAAATATTTTTTAACTCATTAAAAAAAAAACACTTGCAAGGGGTGGCTAGGTGGTGCAGTGAATAGTGCACTGGACCCACAGTCAGGAGGACCTGAGTTCAAATCTGATCCCAAACACTTAACACTTAACTAGTTATGTGATCTTGGGCAAGTCATTTAACCCCAATTGCCCTGCCTTCCCCCTCCAAAAAAAACCCGGAAAACACTTGCTTTATATCTTTTGGGAATTCTAGTTCAGTTTATGTCCAAACTGTGTATTTCTCTGAGATTTTTCTTGTAGATGTTTTGAAGTCATTCCCTTCCTTTGCATTCATACCTCAAATATTCCTGTTGTCATAGAAGCTCATTATAATGGGGTTCTTTATTTTTTTTTTTTTTTGCTTTTTGGAGGGCAATTGGGGTTAAGTGACTTACCCAAGGTCACATGGCTAGTTTTTGTGTTAAGTGTCTGAGACTGGATTTGAACTCAGGTCCTCCTGAATCCAGGGCCAGTGCTCTACCCACTGTGCCACCCAGCCACCCCAATGGGGTTCTTTTTATTTTTGCTCATTTTTCCAGCCCCTTTGCTAACTTCAGACCGGATGCTAGAGCTGGGCTATAATAGCACTTTTAGAAGGAAGATCTAGGCTAGTCCTGTTGCTGCTTTCTCTAAGTATTATTGAGTGTTGTGTTATTTTTGGACATAAGGGACAGACTTGGGACCAGCAAACTTTCAGTGTTCCTAAAATAAGTCTAATCTAGGACAAAATCTGATTACTCTTATTCCCAACCCCCAGCTCTGCAAGTTCATAACCTGTTTTTCAGTCAGAACAACAATAGATTGCTAATAGACAGTCACTCTCAGGCAGACAGGAAGTTCTGCTGGTTAAGAGTGACAGAACTCCATGCTTTGGTCTTGGATTTATGCCCTGGTTATTCCTTTGCATACTGAGCAAGTTGCTGGAAGCAAGATCACACTTTGTTCCTGGGATCTGAGTCAAAATGCTACTTCTACCTGCTTCTAGACGTCTTCCTTTCCAGATATACTACCCATTGTCTCCCAGGGCCTTCCTACTGAGAAAGATACCTTTATAGACCATGGATTTGTCACCCAGAACTGGAGAGTATATGATACAGTTTCTGACTGGCACCTGTCCCTGTCACCGTGCCTTGGTATGACTCTCAGATTTATTCTTGTCTTGGGGTACTACCTCTCCATAACACTGGAGGACTGCGCCCATCAGAGAGTTCCTGACCCAAGCCCTTCCCCACTGTCAGCAAATATAACTCCCTATGGTAGCCTGACTCCAGCAAAGGACTCACTAAGACTTTTTTCTGGATTTCTTCTCCAGGATTCAGTATGGTATTTTCTAGATCTGTGTGGAGGAGTGTCTGGATGGGAGCCTCATTGCTTCCTGCTCCTCTACCATGTTGGCTCTACCTTTAATCATTCTTCTTGGCATCTCTGCACCATAAGACAGTTTATCACCTTCCACTCCTTGCTGTACTTTGGTAACATTGCCCTTCCCTGGCTCTTCTCCACTCCTTTCTCAGCATCTTTTTGTTAGATCTTCATTTATGCCACATACACCAACCATTATTATCCCTCAAAGCTCTATCCTATACCTTCTTCTCTTTTCCCTCTATCTCATTCAACTATTTATCTCATTCAACTATTACATTAACTTCCATGGGTTAAATTATCAACACGCAGATGATTCATAGACTTATAAAGCCAGTGCCAGTCTCTCTCCTGTGCTATAGTCCTGCATTTCCAACTGCCTTTTGGGTATCTCAAACTACACAATCATTAGGAATGGCAATCAGAGTATATCTATAACAGAACTTATTATCAACCTCCCTCCAAATTCACCCTTCCTCGGAACATCCTCTCAGTTACCAAGGCTCACAACTTCCATATCATCACCAGTATCTCACTTTCATTTATCTCATATACATAATCCTTCTCTAATTATGTAGCCCCCAACCTAATATGTCACCCCTCATATTTATGGTTTCAGTAAGCTCACAATTGGTCTCCCTGCCTTACCTCTCTCCATTCATCTGTCTAAACAATTTTCCTCAAGTGTGGGTTAGACCACATCATAATCTCACTCAACAATTTTTTAAAATTAATGTATTTATTTTTAGTTTTCAACATTCATTTCCACAAAATTTTGAGTGACTATTTTTCTCCCTGTCTTTCCCCTATCCCCTCCCCAAAATAGCAAGCCTACTACAAACTCCTTCCCCCAATCAGTCCTCTCTTATATACTCTCCCATCACTGCTCCCCAACTTTCTAGTAGGGCAAGATGGCTTTCTATACTCTAGCACCTGTATATCTTATTTCCCAGTTGCATGTAGAAAACAATTTTTTTAAACATTTGTTTTTAAAACTTTGGATTCCAGATTGGTTTTTTCCTTCTTCCCTCCTAACCTGCCACCACTGGGAAGACAATCAATTCAATATAGGTTGTACATGTGTAGTTACCCAAATCATTTCCATAATTGTTATATCGCAGAAGACTAACTATATTTCCTTCCATCCTATCATGTCTCCCACTTATTCTATTTTCTCCTTTATTGCTATCCCTTTTCAAAACTGTTTGCTTCTAACCACCCTCTCCCCCAATCTGCCCTCCCTTCTTATCCCCTACCCACCTATTTTGCTGTAGGGCAAGATACCCAGTTGAGCGTGTATGTTATTCCTTCCTTAAGCCAAATTCAAGGAGAGTAAGGTTGTCCCATTAACTTTCACCTTCCTGCTCTTCCCCTCCATTGTAACAGTTTTCTCTTGCCTCTTTTATATGAGATAATTTACCCTAACTAACCTCTCCCTTTCTCCTTCTCCCAATAAATTCCTCTCACCTCTTAAATTTATTTTTTAGGTATCATCCTTTCCTATTCAACTCATCCTCTGCCCTCTGTCTGTGTAGACATGAACATAAATATGCCCACACTTGCATATATTTATATGCACATACACCCCTATACATACATACATATGTATGTATGTATGTGTGTGTGTGTATTCCCTTCAACTATCCTCATAACTGAGAAAAGTCTAATGAGTTACAATTATCATTTTTCCATGCAGGAATATAAATAGTTCAACTTTAATAAGTTCCTTATGATTTCTTTTTCCTGTTTACCTTTCTCATTCTTCTCTTGCTTTTTGTATTTGAAAGTCAAATTTTCTGTTCAGCTCTGGTTTTTTCATCAAGAATGCTTGAAAATCCTCTATTTCATTGAATGACCATATTTTCCCCTATAGCATTATACTCAGTTTTGCTGGGTAAGTGGTTCTTGGTTTTAGTCCTAGCTCCTTTGACCTCTGAAATATCATGTTCCAAGCCCTTTGAGTCCTTAATGTAGAAGCTGCTAGATCTTATGCTATCCTGATTGCGTTTCCACAATACTCAAATTGTTTCTTCCTGACTATTTGTAGTATTTTCTCCTTGACCAGGGAACTCTAGAATTTGGCTATAGCATTCCTAGGAGTTTTCTTTTTAGGATCTTTTTCAAGAGGTGATTGGTGAATTCTTTAAATTTCTATTTTTGTCCCCTGGTTTTAGAACATCAAGGTAATTTTGTTGGATAATTTCTTGGAAGATGGTGTCTAGGTTCTTTTTTTGATCATGGCTTTTAAGTAGTCCAATAATTTTAAAATGATCTCTCCTGGATCTATTTTCCAGGTCAGTGGTTTTTCCAATGAGATATTTCACATTGCCTTCTATTTTTTAATTTGTTTGGATCTGTTTTATAATATCTTGATTTCTCATGAAGTCATTAGCATCCAATTGCTCCAATCTAATTTTGAAGCAGTTATTTGCTTCAGTTAACTTTTGTAATTTCTTTTCCATCTGGCAAATTCATCTTTTTAAGGCATTTTTCTCATTGGCTTTTTGGGCCCCTTTTGCCATTTGAGTCAGTCTATTTTTAAGGTGTTATTTTATTCAGTGTATTTTTTGGGTCTCCTTTAGCAGGCTGTTGACTGGCTTTTCATAATTTTCTTGCATCATTCTCATTTCTCTTCCCAATTTTTCCTCTACTTTTCTTACTTGAATTTCAAAATCCATCTGGAGATCCTCCACGGCCTGTAACCAGTTCATATTTTTCTTGGAGGCTTTTGATGCAGGTGTTCTGACTTCACCATCTTCCTCCCACTCCATGTCTTGATCCTTTTTGTCCCCCCAAAAAGATTCTATGGTCTGTTTATGCTTCCTGTGCTTGCTCAAATTGCCAGCCAATTACTTGACTTTTGAGTTCTTTGCCACGGGAGAACTCTGCTTCCAAAATGGAGAGAGCTTTTTCCCAAATTGCTGGAATTTTTGCAGCTGACAGAGCTATTAGGAGGGTGCCATCTCTACAGCCCCCACAAGCTCTGGCTCACTGTTCACACACCCCAGGACCACCACCTAATACAGCAATCCAGATCCAAGCAGGTTAAAGCAAGAGTGATTAACCTCTGAATGGTTGCTTGGTCCCCTACAATCTGTAGTCCAGGAGCCCCTGAGGCAGCCATGTGGCACAGCCACTGCTCCCCCACCACTTCTCACCTGATGGTGTTCTTCCATCTACCCCTGTTCCAACAGAGTTCCACACTGACCTTTTACTTTGGTGTTTATGAGTTGAGAAGTCTAGAAGATGCCATGGCTGCTGGTTATTCACTTTCCTGAAGTCTACTCTGGTCACTTCTGGTTGAGGCAGCCCTGGGGCTAGAACCATGCAACTCCCGGGGGACTGAACTCAGCTCCCAGCGCCCTGTGATAGACCTTTCTTGTTGGCCTGCTGGGCTATCTTCAGTGGGAGATATGTTTCTCTCTGTCACTTTGTGGGTTCTGTAGCTTTAAAATTTGTTTAGAGTCATTTTTTACAGGTATTGGAATTGTTTGGAGCCACAGTCCATGCCAAATTTGTGCTTCTACTCTGCCATTTTGGCTCTGTCCCCTTGCTCAATAAATTCAAGTGGTTCCCTAATATAAATTACTGTTTGGCATTTAAATCTCTTCAGTCTAGCTTTGCCTACCTTTTCAATCTTGCTGCCTATTGCTTCACTTCTCCACACTCTTATAATTTATCTATACTGGCCTGTTTGCTATTGTTCATGCAGTACCTCAGTTCCCTTTTTAATGCCTTTTAAACTAGTTAGTCACCAAGGTTAGGAATGCTCTGTCTTATCATCTCTGCCTCTTACTGTCTCTAGTTCCCTTCAAGGCTCAGTTCAAATTCTGTCTTCAGCAGGAGGCCTTTCTAGCTCCCCATTCAGCTGCTAGTACCTATCTCCATCAAATTACATTTCATCTATTCTGTTTGTAGGTACCTATTTACACATTTTCTGCCTCTTAGAATGTGAGCTCCTTGAGGGCAAAAATTATTGCCATAATTTGTTTTTAACCTTGTGCTTAACAAAACTAGGGATAGCTATTGTCTAATTAACCCCCCCCACCCCACCCCACCCAATTCACCCTTACTTATCTTTATTTGACCTGCACAATGTGCAATCACATGCTAAATACTATGTCACGTTCATTTAGGATTTTTCCTTTATCATTTCTTGTGAACCAGCAATTTCTCTTGGTGCCTTGTTAACTGCTAGTGTTTTCTACTTCCTTAATATTCAAATGTACTATTTTAGACACAGTCAGGAAACCTAGATTCAAATCCTGCTTTTTACATTCACCACTTTTTGACCACTTTGAATTTCAGTTTACTTATCTGTAAAATGTGAATAATCATACCTATAATTTCTACCTCCCAGGTTATATAAAGTAGATAACTTACGTACTATATAAATGGGAAAATGCATGTCAAGTGCTTTACAAAATGTATTATATAAATATCCCTTCTTGTTGTCAAGTTGAATTAAAACTTTGTGCTAAAAACCTGAGCTAATCAACCTTGGGAACTTCTTCATCCTATTACTCAGTATGCCTTTTAGAAAATGGAAAATGTTCTCAGCACACATGATTAAACAAGTGCAAATCAGCAGCAGATCAGTGCTGTCTCATACGACTTTTCTGGAAACTAAAGAGAAGACAGTAATTTTCTAATACAAAAAGCTAAGCTGCGAGCAAAAGCTACGGTAATGCCATACCTCAAATTGAACTTCATCTGCCACATATCTCTTACATCTTCTTGGAACTCAGCTTAAGTATCTGCCAGGAAAAAGCCAATCATCACAATACTGGGTACATAAAATACCCAGTTTCACCATGTATATATAGCACACAAGGTCACAAAGGCTCACCAGCAGCAGAAAATGGAACAATGTACATGAAAGTACTTTTTTACAAGTCCAAGTTTATACAGGACAGAAGATACTAAAATTTAAACTCCTCGTGCACGATAATGGGGAAAATACATCAAATGATTCCAAAACCATTTACACATAGCATCTATCTGAAAAGGTAGCTCAGAGTATCATAGCAGCAAGGTATTTAAACCAAGCAGTAACATTTACAGAGGAGAAAAGTGATCTTTGGGGTGGGAAATGGACTTGCCAGAGGTCACCATTCATATCCAGGTACTCCAGTTTCAAATCTCATGTACTTTGTTTCCTTATTCAAACCAAGAAAGGTGGCAGGGTATACATAGTACAGAGTGATTAGGGAGAAAAAGAGGCATTGAGCACAGCTAGCTCCTCCAGCTGGTATTTTAGATTTTCTCAGGAACGGACAGATGGACCAAAGGTTTGATTGAGAAACTGTGACAAGGGCAATAATAGAAAGGTAGAGATTTTCATTCCCTTTAGAATCTTGGAAAGATAAACTCATTCTTAATGAGAGAAAAGGGATTAGAAAGTAATGGCCAGTGAAAGTCAGCCAGATTCTTCACTTCATCTCTTAATAAAGAAAAGTTGGTAAAAAGCAATTCATCAAACCAGAGACAGAAACAAATGGTTTTCATAACCTAGATAATTAACCTCAGAAGTTTGCCAAGGCCAAGTGAATATCACACAGTACAAACAGCTTAACGAGGTTGGAAGACAGGCTTCTGCATTTCTAAGAAGTAGAGAATCTATTGTGTCCTGCAGGGGCAAGTCTCTTCTCTCTTCAACAACAAAAATAACAGCAGAGGTAAAGACAATGGGCTGTAATATTAGCTTCCTCTAGGAATGGAATAGATATTTTAAAAGGCTTCTTCCAGCTACAAATTCTATGACTCTAGTCCAAAATTTGGCCTACTAAGGTAAGAATAGTTTTTTAAATTATTAAACAAATTTGATTTTAAAAATTATACATATATGCAAATATTATATGTGTGTGTGTGTGTGTGTGTGTGTGTGTGTGTGTATATAAATGATATTTATCTCCTAGAGCGGTATAAAAACAGGCAGTGTTTGCCAACTCCTGATTTAGTCTAGGAGCTTCTTTCCAAGCCACTGATTGAGTTCTTTAGGTTTTTGAGTCACACATTCATTTTCACCTGGATGATGATGATTTCTTTTGTTTCCATTTCTTTTTTTTCCCTGGAGACAGAGACTAAGTTTTCTTAGAGTTTACTGTATGTGATGGTATCTTGGTGGTTTTCCAAAGACAAATCCAGCAATATGTACAATGTCCCAGTTGCAATCAGTCAAGACTTTCAAGTACCTACTCCTTGCCAACACTTAACTACTTGTGGTAGGTGCTAGAGATATAAAAACAAAACATTAGAC
>JAQQSW010021219.1:0-10703 GCA_028646575.1 Pseudocheirus occidentalis
AACAGGAAGGCAAAAGAGGATTGGTCATCCTTACTGTCACTGAATTTGGCTTAGGGAGGGAATGACATACACTCTAAAGTGGATATTTTGCCCTACAGGAGAGTAGGGGGGGGTGAAGATAGGAGGGGGGAGGAGAGGGGAGGGTGTTTTAGAGGGAGGGGGGAGGGTGTTTTAGAGGGAGGAGGTGGGGGGGAGGTATGTTAGAAACATACACTTCAATAAAGGGACAAGGATAAAGTAGAGAATAGGATAAGGTGGGGCTGGGATAGGAAGGAGGGAAATATAGTCCGTGTTACACAATATGTTCATTGTGGAGATGTTCTGTGTAACTACATATATATGGCCTGTATTGAATTACCTGACTTTCCAGTGGGGGTGGGTGACAAAGGAGGAATGCAAAGAATCTAGAATTTAAAATTCTAAAATAAAATGATAACATATATTTATATATATTATAATTATTATTTATATGCACCTGGGAAATAAGTTATACAGGCACTGGCATAAGATCAATCTTCCCCTACCAGAAAGTCAGAGGAGTGATGGAGGAGGACATAGGAGAGAGCAGATTCGGGGAGGGGGTATACAGTGGAATCACTATTTTAGGGTGGTGGGTAGGGGAAAGATGGGGAGAAAATTTGTAACTCAGAATCTTGTGGAAATGAATGCTGGAAACCCCCCCCCCAAAAAAAAAAAAGAAAGAAATTTTTAAAAAAGGTCATCTTTTTTTAATAAAATAAGTTTCAAACAGAAAAAACATGATGCTGAGAATGGAAAAAAGCTGAGAAGGGGGTGTCTTGTACTTCAGCCCCATGCAACCCAGGTCATCTGCAGGTGCTTGAAGCATGTGGGAAGTGTTCTGCTTTCAGAGGAGAGAATGCCAGCTCCTACAATCTCCACGAGACTGCCCAAGCAGGAATGCAGCATGTTTCAAATGCTTTCTTATGTAAATCTACTTCATTCACATATATTTGACATCTCCACAAACACAGTAAAGTGGTAAAAGCCTGTGAGGCAGCAGTGTCAGGAGTTCAGTCAGAGACTCTTTGACTGTGGTTGTCATTCCAACTCTTTGAGAGTCAGTGCCTCTAAGCATTTATTGTTGTAAGGATAGGCTACAATAATGCAGGAAGGGACTTTGCAAGACTTGAAGTGTTATATGATTTTTAGAGTACTTACATTTTCTATTTAAGACTGCTAATAGTTGGGCAGCTATGTGGTACAAGGGGATAGAGTGCCAGACCTGGAGTCAGGTTCTGATTTCAGATCCTGCCTCGGACACTTACTAGGTATGTAGTCCTGGGCAAATCACTTAACCCTTTTTGCCTAAGTTTCCTCATCTGTAAAATGAGTTGGAGAAGGAAATAGCAAACCACTTCAGTATCTTTGCCAAGAAAACTCCAAATTGGATCATTGAGGCAGACATGACTGAAAAATTATTGAACAAAACTTGTCTTAACCTGACTTAATTGGTCTAACACAGGGTTTCTTATATACTCTATATTGTGACTAATACAACTTTGTTGGTCCCCATGACCCTGCCTTTTATTCCTGTCCAAAACTGGGACAGGGTGGGGGGTCTGGGGGGAAGATACAAAAGCAAGGTGAACTTAACCTAGCAGCACTTCAAAATACTCTAATAGCATGGTATGGGTGACAATATTTTAACATGAAACAGATTTGTGGCTTAATAATTTGCCAGAATAAATACAAACCCTAAATATTAGCTGCCTGGAAAGCTCATTTTGAGTTCATCATTGGCCTCTGTAAATGAGAAGCAGCTGGTGGGACAGCACTCTGGGCTTGGAATCAAGAAGACCTCATTTCAAAACCAGCCTCATACACTTAATAGGTGTGTGCCTCTAGGCGAGTCACTGAATTTATTTGTGCAGCAACTTTCTTGACTGTAAAATGGGGATAATAATAGCACCTGTTTCCCAGAGTTATTGTGAGGATCAAAAAAGATACTATTTGTAAAATGTACTCATCACAGTCCCTAACACATAGTAGGTGTTATAATGCTTAGTCTCTTATTTACCTCTTCAATGGTTTAATCAAAAAAGGAAAATATTGGCTACACCACTCACTTCCAAACTGATCTCAGTGCACATTTCACATAAGACATTCTTCACACAGTTGCTAAAATAATGCATGGATTGGACCATGAGTCTTCCTGGCTTCAAACCCTTCAGTGACTCTCCATTGTTTATAGGATAAGATAAAAACTCATTAGCCTGACTTTTTAAAGACTATTTGAGCAGCCATTATCCCTAGAAGCAATCCTCATAAAGCTACAGCCTGGTATTTGCTCCTATGAGTACTGCAGTAACACTGAAGGTTCCAAATGGAAAATATTATTGACATTAAAGCCCTTGGAAATAGCTAATTCTCTTCATTCTAAAGATGAAGAAACTGAGACCTGAAAAGTTTAAGTGGGTTGTTCAAGGCCATCCAAGCAATAAGTATCAGAGGCAGAACTTGAACACAAATCTGGTTCTGAATTCAACATTCTTTCCAAAACTGTGATATGCTCACATGAATCTGTGGTCAGAAAGATGCAGGGATTCTCATAAATAATGTGAACCTTGGGGCGGCTAGGTGGCATAGTAAAGGGGCGGGCAGGTGGCGCAGTGAATAGAGAACCGGCCCTGGAGTCAGGAGTACCTGAGTTCAAATCCGACCTCAGACACTTAATACACACACACACACACACACACACACACACACACACACACACAAACTAGCCATGTGACCTTGGGCAAGTCACTTAACCCCAACTGCCCTCCAAAAAACAAAATAATAATAATAATAATAATAATAATAATAATAATAATAATAATGTGAACCTCAACAAAAACATGTATGCTGTAAGACATCTTGTCCATTTTCTCTTGGTATTGGGAGAGTACTCCATTGGCATGTCTATATTGTCTGTACCAGAAATACCTATTGAACAAACTCAATAGTACATGCATCCAAATGCATGTTAAAAATCTCAGTAACAGATATTCTTCATCCATTTGGTGTTTCTTGATGGATGAAGAGGTCAAAATTTATTTTAGTGCAATAGTGATTTAGATAATTTTTTCATATGCTTATAGATGTCTTTAGAGTTTCTACCTCTGAAAATTGCCTGTTCATATGCAAATTTGAACAGACAATTTTCAGAGGTAGAAACTCTGAAGACAACTATAAACATATGAAGAGATGTTTTAAATCACTATTGATCAGAGAAATGCAAATCAAAACAACTCTGAGGTACCACATCTCACCAGTCAGATTGGCTAAGATGACAAAAGAGGAAAATGACAAATGCTAGAAAGGATGTAGAAAAATTGGAACACTAATGCATTGTTGGTGGAGTTGTAAACTGATTCAACCATTCTGGAGAGCAATCTGGAACTATGCCCAAAGGTCTATAAATAATTGCATAATTTTGACCCAGTAATACCACTTCTGGGGGTGTGTCCCAAAGAGATCATAGAAATGGAAGGAAGATCCATATGTACAAAAATATTTGTTGCAGCTCTCTTTGAGGTGGCAAAAAAACCCTAGAAATTAAGGGGATGACCATCAATTGGGTCACAAACAAATTGTGGTATATGAATGTAATGGAATACTATTGTGCTATAAGAAATGGGAAGGAGATGTACTTCATATTTACCTGGAGAGGCTTATACAAATGGATGCTAAGTGAGAAGAGCAGAACCAGGAAAAATTTGTACACAATCACAGACACATTGTATGTTTGATGACCAACTTTGATAAACTGGACTCTTCTCAGCAGCGCGCAGTTATAAGACATCTGTAAAAGGTTAGGATGGAAGGAGATGTGTATATTTAGACAAAGATCTTGAAAGAACAGAGTTTAAATGGAGACTGAAGCAAACTACATGCTCTTGTTCTTTTCCATTTTTGGTTTTGTTTCTTCTTTGCCATTCTTCACTCCACTGGTTACAACCCTTCTATACAACCAGACTAATGTCCAATGTGAAAGTATTTGCAGATCCTATACTTGATTGCAAGCTGCCATGGGGGAAGTGGCAGAGGGAGGGGAGAAAATCTGAAACTCAAGAGATTGTGGAACTGAATCTTATAAACTAGAAGTAAATAAACAAATCAATTACTTAAAAAATACAATAAAAATTTTAAAAAAGTCTTTGAGTCATTAGCAGAAAACTTCTAGGAGGTTTGCAGTATTCTAGAAATTGATGAAATTTGCACAATATCATCTCCACAAAGAAATATAGGGGAGATCTCACCATCCACAAAGAATTCTTCTTTTATCTTGAGAGTATGTAAGATCCACACCATGGTGCAAAATAGCTTTGGTGTGCATATATCTTATTTTATGCCTTACCTTATCTTATGTTTGTTATCAAAAGATCATTGAACAGAGTGACTTTTGTTGTTATTTTTGATAAATCTTGAAGAATCTTGATATATAGGGATGGAATATTATTGTGAAAGCATTTCATTATCTCAAATTAAATGCATTTTCATAACCCAACAATAATAAGCAGAAAAGTGTATTATATGAACCCATCTGTTATTTAATTGTGAAATGGTAAAGATGAGGCCCATTGTTGAATATCAATTGTGAAAACCTGCTTGTCCTCCACTAATACATCCACTGAGGATGTCCTTCGTTAGATAATGCCAAAACAAAAGCACCCAAAAGTTTATTGAATAAACAATTGATCAACAAATAAAATACTTCAGTGATGTAAGACAGCCAGTTATATAGAGAGTTAAGAAGACAGATTACTCTGTATCATTTAGGCAGAAGAACAAATTAAATACATTTTAAAATATTCATGTAGATTTTTAGAAAAACTACTTTGTGTCAAATGTTTTAATTATTATCACAGTAATAATGTTTTTCATTTTTAGCTTACTTACCAATGGAAGAATTTAATCCAATATACTTGCTCAGTTATATGTCTTAAAAGCATCACACTGTCCCTAGATTTTGCTTACTCTGATACAGAATTCTGTACCTCTGTATCAGGAAGACCATCAATGTTATCTCACAGCAACAGAAGGTTGCTGCCAAATGATGCCAGCCTGTAACCTGGGGCTTATTGTAACCCTTACAATGTCAAATTGAGTTAAAAAGACAGAGGTGCTACTTGTGACTTTGGGGAGTTTGCAAAGAAATCTACTTGTACTTTTGTCATTCATTTCTACAACCCTTTCCTTTCTCTTATGTTAGTAATCCATCCCTAAAGACACAGAGATAAATGGATGCTTTCACTGAAACCTTCCTGATGTGTCCCCTCCCTCCTTTGTTTCATTGCTTTAGAGAAATAAAACCATCAAACAAAGATATGTTCTTTCTTGTATCACTTATCCAACAAATTTAGACTGCAGTCTAATGGTGACAATCAAATTTTTTTTTAAACAAAAACTAAGAACTTTTAAAGTTTGTTCTTAATCTGAAATACAACTGGTTTAGGAATGAGGACACAAAATGGGACTTTGCCCTTGGGTAGTAAAATTCATCCCTTCAAAAGTAAGAACCTTACTTTTAGTCCTAGTTATTTGTTTTTATGCTTTTTTTTGTAAAGCATACCAATGGCTATCCATTTCCTAGGGGATCAAATAGAAAATCCTGTTTGGCTTTCAATGGCACATGGTAGGTACTTAATGTGTTTGTTGGTTTGACTTGACTTACTGTTCCGGAGGCCAGCTCAAGAACCATACTGTCTCTCCGGTTAACTTAACAAAAAACAATGACTTAAAACAGGGAGCTCTGGGAGTGTCCTTCTTGCTCTACCTACACTATCAACCAAGTAATGTCCTCCTAGATCTTGCCCTGTTCTACCTTCTCAGCCTCATTGGTTCCCGCCCCCTTACGCCGTGCCAAATAGCAGCAGTCCCCCAGAGTCCCTTATTCTGCATCTTCACAACAATGACCACCCCCAGGTGTGGTCCTCTTTGTTCCTAACCTGCTTTCCTTCCAAACCCTGCTCAGCAACAGGGTTTCTATTGTGTCCTAGGGTCAAGATTGAATATTCCATGTCACTTGTTCTGGGCAGAAACACCCCTAATGTATAGTGCTGACCCTGGTTTCATTTCAAGACAATTTTCCATTCATTTCAATAAGATTCAATACATCTACTTTATTAGCAGTGCCTAAAACTTGCCTTGGGACTGAGGTATTTCTGTTTTCTTTTTTTTTCCACGTATTTTGGGCAATATGAATTTTCCTATAATGTAGAGCCATGACAAGGCAAAAGATGATTATAAGAATCATGTGATTTCCAGTGACTTGGGAGGGGGGAGGCAGATATTCATAGGAAGGTCAATTCACTCCCTTCACAAATAAAAGTTTTAAAGATCAATGAGAACATGCCTAAGATTCCATTATAGCAGAGTTATTTCAGTCATGTACAACCCTTTGTGACCCCATTTGGAGTGATAAAGGAGGGGCAAGCCATTCCAGGTTGGAAAAATAAAGCTCTAATGACAATAAGTATTGGGATTGAGTTTGTGAGTAGCTGCTGTATTTCCAGTATGAGTGAGATAGGGAGACTCAGCCTCCTAGAAAAAAATACTGGAATTATTTGCCATTTCTCTCTCCAGCTCATTTTACAGATGCAGAAACTGAGGTAAACAGGTTTAAGTCGTTCAGGGTCAGTAGGTTAGTAAGTGTCTGAGGCTAGATTCGAACTCAGGAGGTGAGTGTTCATGGCTCCGAGCCTAGAGCTCTATGCATTATAGTGCCACCTAGAGCCTACATGCCTAAATAACCACCTCATTAAATATACCTTTTTGTGATGATGTCCAGAGCCCTTTCTCTAGGACCAGCAATAATGCTGAACTAATCAAAACAAAAATTTCAAGACCATCCTATAGAACACCCACCTGAATAAAAAAAAGGAGCAAAGAATCATAAGATCATCTTTCCAGGATGTTAAGATATTCTAAGATGTAGCAGAATGAAATTAAAATGGAACCTTATAGTAGATCCTTGAGCTGATCCAGGGGTTGCCTTGACTCAAGAATTGCCTGTTTTTGCTTGAGGCAGGGCCCCAGCAGTCCATAATCATCATGCACTGCTTCCCAGAATGGCCTGAAGATCATTATGAAGGTTCAGCAGTGGCATGGGTATTTTATATCTCTTCCTTGTCCATTCTTGCTTTTTCTGTGCTAGTTTTGACTCCAGTATATATGAGGGGTGGGGGGAGTAGAGGTGGAGAAATAGGACCAATGGGCACCTCTAGCTTGATTGCATTGATTCCAATTGTGAGGGGGGCAAGGGTAAGTCCTAGTTTGTTACACCTCAATCTATTTTGAGGAGTTCATCTGGCGATGCTAGTACCTCTCTCATTATCCACATCCCATTCTCCCTTTGGTGTTTCCACATAGCAAAAAGTTCAGTTGTTTTGGGCTGTCCTTTAAATACAAAAAATAAAATGATCTATCAATTCAAGGAAACACAACCACAACAAAAAGTACATTGTAAACAATGTAGAAATGAAATCTAGCCATATGCTCTCACAAAACACTTCCTGGGGTTGAGAATAAATAACAGTATCACTAACAGTAAGTTAACATTCAGTAGCCATATCTCTACTCTTCTTTGAATTCAAGGTCAGTTTTCCCTTTCTACCCATGGAACTTTGGGCTTAACCTCTCTAGTTTGGTTTTAGTTCCTTCATCTGTAAAATGAGGGCTTTGTACCAGGTAGCCTAAGGTTTCCCCCTATTCTAAAAGGATACAAGAGGAACTTGAGAAATGGAACCTGGAAGAGTGATGATCAATTTTTCTTTTCAATCACCACATGGCCAGGCAATATGGCCTCTCTTAGGGGGGGCAGTAAAGCCAGCAAGCACGACAGGTTGTAATTACAGTCCTGCTGGCTGGGAATTTTTTAAGGGTTTACAAGTATATTTTTAGATGCAAATGGATGAATGTACTGGGGAAAAAGAAGTAGAGGTGGTGCTCTCTCAAATCACAAAGGTACCTGGAAAGTGGGAGACCAGCAAATCAAAGGGGAGCAATTATAAAATTCTAGAACTCTGCCATCTTCCTCCTGAAGCAGTCCTGAGTTCCCCAGTGACCAAAGATAGGAAGGCAATGAGCCTCTCTACTCAATTCCCTGACACCTGTGTCCTTGTAAAAACCTATTTTACAAACCACACTATGATTGAACTTCTACATATTATTTATACTGATATATGGAAAACTTCTCCCAGTTTATGAAGTTGGAGGCAGCCACCAGATATTACTTGGCCCCTTGCTTATATTGCCTGAAGCAATGAAGGGATTGAGATTGGTTTCCCAGCTCTATAAAACCCATATATTCTTGGCTTGAGTCATTCAAGCTGGATTTAAACATCCCACTCATCAAAGCAGATAGAAGTGATGAGAGCCTGGAATAACTTGGAGATGCCATGTCAAAGGCAGCATCTTATAAGAGCACTGCAGAAGTTTCTTCTTCTTCTTGCGTAATTCAGACAATCATCAAACCCAAAGCAAGCTGGCCTCCCACTTTAATGACTGAAACTCTGTTATGTATCATCTCAGCCAGTGATAGCGTTTGCCCTCAAGTTCTCTTGCCTTGCTCTTTGTTTCCTTATGTTCTGCTTGTGGATTCTCACATTAGGCCTCATGCCTTCCCTGCTGTGAGGAACACATACTGTCATAAAAACATTTATTGCTTAATGCATGATCAGTCCATCTCATTCTTTCAAGTAACCTCTCTGAGCCCCAAGACTACTAAAAGGGATACAGAAATCCAAGGCTTACATAAAGGTGCAGCAGCAGAATGACAGAGAAAGGATTATACTCATAGAATAACATTCATCCATCACTAAAGAATCAATCAATCAGATTGGGGGGAGGGCTATACAGTGGGATAGCTGTTTGGAGGGTTGTGTAGGGGAAAGACAGGGAGGAACTTTGTAACTCAAAATTTTGTGGAACTCGATGTAAACTAAAAATAAACAAAAGTTAATTTTAAAAAATAAAGAATCAATTAGTCAATTGGCCATGAATGGTGGCAACGCCTGTAGACCCTGTGGTTGAGTAGTCTGAGGCTGGTAAACAGCTTGTACTGGGAAGCTCTGAGTTAAACAAAGGCTAAATCTGAATCAGCTCTCCACACTAAGTCCAGCCCCTGGGCACTAATGAACCACCAGGATGCCAAAGGAAGAGCAAGCTAGCCCAGTTTGGAAAACCAGTTAAAGTTCTTATAAGAATCAGTATTGGGAATGGGCCTGGGGCTGGTTGCTGTATATTCAGTATGAATGAGCTAGGGAGGCTCAGGCTCAAAAAATCCTATATATATATATATATATATATATATATATATATATATATACATACATACACATATTCAAACATACATACATTTAGATATACACATACACATACACAGACACCCAAATGCAATATACACACAGGCACACGCATAGAAATCAAATGGAGACACTTCAGAAAAACCAGAGGACAAAAGAAAGTGGATGAGGGAAAAAAAGAGCACTTTAAAGTCCTAGAGCAAGGATTATTTTTTTTTGGGGGGAGGCAGGGGTGGTTTTGGCAGCAAGGTTTAAAGTAGTCCACAATTTCAACTCCAATCTATATTTCTTTTTGGTAAATTTAATTTACCATTATATCAACTTCCAGATTTATATCCTGCTCCTACAACCTTCTTCACCCACTGAAAACACAAGAAATACAAAACCCTTTAGAAAAATGGCATTAGCCACATTCCAGAGAGAGGGAGAGAGAGAGAGAGAGAGAGAGAGAGAGAGAGAGAGAGAGAGAGAGAGAGAGAGAGAGAGAGAGAGAGAGAAGCTTTAATCCATATTCTGAGTTCATCAATTCTCCATCTTGAAGGTGGATGTAATTTTTCATCATGAGTTCTTTGGAGTTGTGGTGGGTCATTGTGTAGGTCAGAGTTACTAAGTCTTTCACAGTTGATTATCTTAACAGTATCACTGCTACTGTGTAAATTGCTCATCTGGTTCTGCTCACTTCACTTTCTGTTAGTTCAAATATTTTGAAACTATGCCCTTTAGATCAAGGATACTTAACCTTTTGTATGTTAATGGATCAGTTTGGCAGTCTGGTAAAGCTTATGAACTCTTAAAATAATGATCTCAAATGCACAAAGTAAAATACATAAGATTACAAATTAGTAAATTGAAATGGAACTAAATTTGTTTTTTCCTATCAAAATTTATAGACTCCTTAGAAGCTATCTTTGAGGCTCTTAGGAGTTCATAGACACTCAACTAAGAACTCATTATTTCAGACCCATAGAACCCTAGAGAAAAGAAGTGAATGTAAGGGTAGCTCAAATCCAACGAGAAAGTGGGGGAATCTTTGAGGACAGCATAATAAAGTGCTTTCTTCTTTATTCCGGAGTTCATGGACTTGTAGTGTCATTTCCTCAATTTCCCAGCATTAACTCTTTTTTTATGTAAATTTTAATTTATTTCTTGGTTATATCATTCATTTCCGCAAGGTTTTGAGTTACAAATTTTCTCCCCTTTTTGTCCCTACCCCCCAGCCCAGAACACTGATCCCACTGTAAGACCCCTTCCACAATCTGTTCCCTTTTATGCCCTCCTCCAACACCTCTCTAGCTTTCTAGCAGGGCAGGGAGCTCCTCCCTGCCCCCATCCCTGTATGTATTATTTCCCAGTTGCATTTAATTGTATAGCTTTAAATACTAGATTCTTGCAATT
>JAQQSW010021220.1:0-10703 GCA_028646575.1 Pseudocheirus occidentalis
AGATGACGGAGGGGAGGGCAAGGTCTGGGGGAGGGATGCTGGAAGCACATACTTCAGTAAAGGGACAGGGATAGGGTAGAGAACAGAACAAGGTGGGGAGGGATAGGAAGGAGGGACATAAGATCACTGTCACAATATGTCCACTATGAAGATATCGTGTATAAATACACATCCACAGACTGTATCAAATTACTTGTCCTTCCAGTGGGGGTGGGTGACAAGGGAGGAAACGAAAGAATCTAGAATTTAAAGCTCTGCAATGCATGCAACTAGGAATTAAGATATACAGGGGCTGGTGTAGGGAGACCCTCCCTGCCCTATCAGTAATTTAGAGAACAGATAGCAGTAGGGGCTTTACAGTGTGATCGCTGTTTTGGGGTTGGGTGAGGGGAAAGACAGTGAGAAAGTGTGTAATTCAAAATTCTCATGAAAATGAATTATGTAAACGTATACAAACCTGTGTTCAAATAAAAAAGTCCTATAATAAAAAGAGGGCCTTGTTGATGTTTTCAGGGGTTCTGGGACTGTTCTGCAGGCAGAGAGTGAATGGGGACATTGGCCATGTGTGTTGTGACTTTGTTAGGCTTTGCCTCCCCAGAAATTGGGTACTTGACTTTGGTCAATATGAAGACAGGACCTCTCCTTGGGCACTGAAGTATAATGGCATCTTAACCTTGTAGTTTAAGCGTGGATGGTCTTTGTGCTCTCCTGCCCCTTTTGAGAAAGTGCTTGCCATTAATGGATGATATTGTAATTCAGTGGTGTGCAGGGATGGGAAATCTTTGGCCTTTTTGTGTTCTGTAATTGACTAAATGAATATATTTTATGATTAGAAACTATTCTCCATTTGAGAAGAGACTAAATTAATGTACTGCCCAGGAGTGGGCTACTTTGACTACTGGGATACTTGGAAGTTGGTACTTTGCAATTGAATTGAGAATTTACTTGCTAAATGAATGAGTTACACTGTATTTTGACTTTCTCTGTTCTGTGAACGTTTTGCTGAATAAATGGGGTTTGCTATGCTGGTTATCTGAACCTTGATAGTTGTCTTTTCTTGGCATTATGCCTCATTGCATAGGGATAGACTAGGCATGTCTCTGGTAAAGACCTTGAAGCCCAAATGGGTAAAGTGACATGACCAAATGTATACAGATAATCATTAGAAGGAGCCTCTGTCCTTATACATGAGTAAATCTCCCACATCATCTGAGGTACAGTGTAACCATGGTTCCTCATCCTAAGAAGGCTCTGAAGTATGTAGTAGCTCCAAAGCACTGGATTCTGGATAAGTTAACAGGAATTTTTGTTTCACAGGTCCCAAAAGTTGAAAGAGTGTTTTCTCCTCAGCATTCTCCTGAGAAACAGGCTTAAGTATGCCCTGACTGGAAAGAGATATGCATTCAGAGACTGATGAAGACTGATGGCAAGGTCTCCACAGTTATTACATTCCTCACTGGCTTTATGGATGTCATTAGCATTGAGAATATGAGTGAACATTTCCTTTTGGTTTATGACCACAAGGTGAAAAGAAAAACAAATATTTGTGGGCACAAAAGGCTTTCCCCATCTGGGGACCCATGATGCCCTTTTTATCCATTACCCAGATCCTCTCATAAACGTGAATGAAACAGGGGAGCAGAGCCAAGATGGCGGAATAGAAGCACAAACTTGGGGTGTGCTCTGGCTCCAAAAAATTCCAATACCTGTAGAAAAAAGTGACTCTAAACAAATTTTAAAGCTACAGAACTCACAAAGTGACAGAGAAAAACAAATCTCTGGCTGAAGACAGCTCAGCAGAGCGGCAAGAAAGTTCTATCACACTGAACTGGGAGCCAAACACAGTATTTAATGAGCAGCATGATTCTATTTTTACTCTCATTGGCTTTGGCTTAAGGAGGGAATAACATACACAATCAATTGGGGATCTTACCCCACAGGAAAATAGTGTGCAGGGATAAGAGGGGGAATGATGGAAGAGAGGACAGATAAGGGGAGAGGGTAGTTAGAAGCAAACATTTTCTTAAAGAGGGTGAAAGGAGAAAATAGAATAAGGGAGCAGTGGGATAGAATGGAGGGAAATATAGTTAGCCTTTCAGAATATAACAATTATGGAAATGATTTGAGTAACTACACATGTACTATTTATATTGAATTGCTTATCTTCCCAGTGGGAGTGGGTGAGGAGGGAAAAAGGGAAAAAATCTGGAACTCAAAATTTTAAAAACAAATGTTTAAAAAAAAAGAAACTACACAGGACCATTGGCTGTTTATTAACACATCAGCTTATCTTTTCTTTTGCCTTTGCACAGGCCATCCATTGTACATAGAAGGAAAACCTACATCTCATATCATCCTTAACTTCTTTCAAATATCAGCTCAAGAGTCACCTTCTAGACTAAGCTTATAATGATTTGCCTACTTACTAGCTATCAAAAACTCACTACTAATCAAATAACATTTACAAAATGCTTAGTACAGAGCTTGACATATAGCAGAAGGTCCTTAATGAATGCTTGTTACCTCTCTCCTCCCTCAATTCCAGGTATCATTGTTATATAAATCGTATTGAGAATCTGTATGCATATTGTCCCTCCTTCCTATATCTACCAGGAGAATGTCAGTTCCTCATAAAAATATGGATTGTTTCATGTTTATCTTTTTTAGTGGCAATGCATAGCACAGTCACTAGTACATAATGTTAAGTAAATAATTATTGAATGAACAAAAAGAAATGTGAATGATACAGTTCAGATTGATTTAGAACCTGTAAGATCACTTATTTCATCACGTCTGATACTGGTAACCTATGTATGTTGACTGCTGAAGCTAAGTTGGGTCAAATTTGTGGGATCTCAAACAGGAAAAACACACTGGGGGGTGCTCTTTGGATTTTTCACATGTAAAAGATGTTGATGGCAATAGTTTTAACACTAAACACAAACATTTTTTGTTACAGGCAAAGGTAATAAGCCTTAGATCTCTTTCCCAAATAAAGTGTATGCACCTTACAATCACTAAAGAAAGAGACAACAGACTTGCAGCTAAGTAGAGTAGTAGTTAAATGATTATAGAGAAGAATGTATTGGGTATCAATCAAATCAAGATATTATAATTTATAATGTGATTACCCTGCAAAAATAAAAAGTACACAAAATAAGAAATAGGTGGTTTAAACAATTCAGTCTCACAAAGTGAAACTGAACAAGGCACAGATGCCTCTCTCTTCTTTTTTGAATTAAGGCACCATAGGTATGAATGTTGCATAAAATGTAAGAATATGAATCTTTATTCGTTTTTCTTAACTTCTCTCTGTTACATGGGATGGATCATAGATTGGAAGATAGGGAGAGGGCATATGCCAAAATGACTGATGAAAAAACAAAAGATATCAAGAAAAATAAAGGAAAAGAAAAACACCTCACAATTAAATTAAACAAATATTTATTAAATAATTATTATGTGTGTTCAAGGTTCAGTGCCTGGCAAAGGAAATACAAAAAAAAATATGATAGGGAGGTGGAGTCAAGATAGTGGAGTAGAAACAGAAGAACACCATGGTTCCCACCATAACCACCTCAAATACCTCTAAAATATGACTCTAAACAAATTTTAGACCTCCAGAACTCACAAAATGACAGAGAAACAAGGCTTGTGCTGAAGGCAGCCCGGCAGAATGACTGAAAGGACTCATCACAGCACTCTGGTAGTAGAGTCCAGCCTCATGTAGTTTTAACCCCAGGCCAGGCAGGAGAAGCCCTGGTTGGAGCTTTCAGGAAAGCAAATCAGCAGCAGCTGATTACCAACCCATAAGAGACAAGGAAAAAGGAAAAAGGAAAAAGGTCAGAGGAACTCAGCTAAACTTTGGGGAGAATGTCTATCCAACCAAATGCCCCAGAGATAGAAGCAGTCTGAAGCAGTGGCCCTAGAGCCACCTCCATGGGGCTGCTTCAGAAGCTCCCAGCCAGCAGATTTCAGAGGGGCCAAGCAATCATTCAGAGGCTAAGTGCTCTTGCCTTGAACTGCCTGCATTGGGATTGTAGTCTTGGGTGGTGGTCCTGAGTTGAGTTTCATTAAACCAAAGTTTGTGGGGGCTGTAGATACTGGTACCTCCTAATACCTCCAACAGCTACAAAAATCCAAGCTATTTGGAAGAGAGATCTGCCCTCTGAAAGCAGAGTTCTACTGCACCCAAAAGTCAAGTAACTGACTGGCAACATGTACAGGTAAAGGAAGCAAAGAAAGCTCAGCAATCCAACTTTATATTCTTTTTTAGGGACAAAAAGGATCAAAGCATGCAGTGAGAGGAAGATAACGCAATCAGAACTCCATACCAAAAGCTTCCAAGAAAAATGTAGATTGGTTATAAGGCATAGAGGAGCTTAAGAAGGATTTTTAAAATAAAAAAGTAAGAGAAGTGGAGGGAAAATCAGGGAGAGAAATGAGAATGATGCCAAAAAATAAATATAAAAGAGTTAACAACCTGACTGAAGAAAATAACACCTTAAAAATAGACTAACTCAAATGGAAAAAGAGGCCCAAAAAGCCAATGAGGAGAAGGAGGCCTTAAAAAGTCAAATTTGCAAGATGGAAAAAGAATCTCGAAAGCTCACTGAAGAAAATAATTCCTTCAGAATTAGAGTGGAACAAATGGAAGCAAATGACTATGAGAAATTGGGATACTATTAAGCAAATCCAATCATGTGAAAAAAAATAGAAGGCAATGTCAAATATCTCATAGAAAAAAAAAACCACTGAACTGGAAAGTAGATCCAGGAGAGAAAATTTTAAAATTATTGGAGTTCCTGGAAGCCATGATCAAAAATATAACTTAGAAAGCAACATTCAAGAAATTCTCAAGGAAATTTGCCCTGATGATTTAGAAACAGAGGGTAAAATAGAACTTGAAAGAATTCACCAGTCACCTCTTGAAAAAGATCTCAAAAAGAAAACTCCTAGGAAAAGTATAGCCAGATTCCAGAGTTTCCAGATCAAGGATCAAATATTACAAGCAATCAAGAAGAATCAATTTGAATACTGTGGGAACACAAACAGGATAACCCAGGATCTAGCAGCTTTTACATTAAGGGATGGAGGGGCCTGGAATGTAATATCCCAGAGATCAAGGGAGCTAGAATTAAAACCAAGAACCACCTACCCAGTAAAACTTAGCATAATGTTTCAGGGGAAAATATGGTCATTTCATGATGTATAAGACTTTTAATCATTCTTGAGGAAAAAACAAGAACTGAACAGAAAATTTTACATTAAAACTCAAGAAGCATGGGAAGGTAACCATGGAAAAGAAATCACAAGGAACTTATCAAAGTTGAAGTATTTACATGCCAACATGGAAAAATTAGAATTGTAACTTATGAAACTTTTCTCAGTATGAGTAGAGGTGAAAGGTATATAAATGTGTGTGTATTTATGTATGTATGTATATGCATATATATGTATACATACACATATGTCTATATAGACGAATATATTTGCATACCAATATATATGGGAGTGTGTGTATATATGTGTAGATAGACAGAGGGCAGACGACCAATTGAATATGAAGGGATGATATCTTAAAAGGTGAAATTAAGAGGTGGGAGAGGAAAAGAATCAGAGGAGACAGGGAGAGACAGAATGGGGTCAATAATTTCATATAAAATAGGCAAGGGATAACTGTTACAATGGAGGGGAAGAAGAGGAATGCAAAAAGGGAATGGGTCAGCCTTACTCTCACTGAATTTGGCTTAAGGCTGGAATGACACACGCACTCTAAATTGGTTATCTTCCCCTGCAGGAGGGTAGGGGGAAAGGGGATGAGAAGGGGAATGTTGGAGGGTAGGGGAAGCTGTCGGGGGAGGGTTGTTAGAAGCACACATTTCTGTGAAGGGACAGGGACAAAGTATGGAATAGAATGAGGGGAAGGTGGGATAAATAGAAGGATAATCTCATCAGTGCTACACAATATGTCCATTGTAGAGATATTCTCTGTAACTACACATATATGACCTGTATTGAATTGCTTATCTTTCCAGGGCAGCGGGGGGGGGGGGGGAGGGGCGGGGTGACAAGGGAGGTAAGGAAAGAATCTAGAATTTAAAGCTCTAAAATCATATATTAAAAATATATATGCATATATAGAAGAATATATGCATATATGTGTGTATATGTGTGTGAATGTATATATGTATATATTTATGTGTGTGTATATGTGTGTGTGTGTGTATGTATAATCATTATTTACGTGCAACTGGGAAATAAGGTATACAGGCTCAGGGAAAGCGAGATCCATCTTGCTCTACCAGAAAGATGGTGGGGTGATGGTGGAGGATATAGGAGAGAACACATTGGGAGAGGGGGTAGACAGTGGGCTTGCTGGTTTGGGGACGTGGGTACTGAAAGGACAGAGAGAAAATTTGTAACTCAGTATTTTGTGGAAATGAGTGATGTTAACTAAAAATAAACAAAAGTTAATTTTAAAAAAATATGATAGAATTGTGTCTAACTTCAACAGGGTAACAGTGTATTGAAGAATAGTAAAAAAACAGGTGAGTAAATTCAAGCTAATTTGAGGAGGGGGTACACACTAGAATCTACAACAAGGATTATTAACCATTTTGAGTTCATAACCCTATTTAGAATAATGTTAAACCTGTATATTTAAAAATAGGATTACAAAGGAAATCAATTATACTGGAATACAGTTATTAAAATAAGAAACAAAACCCAGACCTAGATGAGTCACCCTCCTTATCTGACACAAAGTACAGAGGTCAAAAGCTTTCTAACTGTAGGTCACATTGCCTCAGTCTCTTTAATAAAATCAAATAGTCTTCTGTCTTCTTGATTGGAGATCATTTTCCACTCATCCTTAATTATTATGTCCTTAACTCAATCATCATATTTTAAAGGAAAAAGTTCTTCACCCCTAGTAAATCATGACCCCAGTTTGCATTAAAAACCCAAGGAGAGGTCTTTTCATCTTAGCTAAAGGTTGGCTTTCCATGTCCATAGTTCTCCTTCCATGGTCCCAGCTCTTGCCAGCTCCTTGTTGTCCAGCTCTTTGTCCAGTTCCTGTTCCATACTGAAGCTCTCACTCTGAAGTCCAACTCAAGTCCTTCATAGTTTCTGTTCCTGGGAAGACATGTCTTAATAAAGCCACAATAACATTCATGTACATTGCCAGCATCCTCATCAATTCTCTTTCTGCCTGATAATTCAACATAAACCCAACAACAACCTCCTGTCTGAGGAATCAACATAAAACATCAGTATATTACCAGTACTTCTGAAATCATCAGCAAGACCCTCTTCCAGGATTTCTGTAAACATACAACAAGAAAACCCTCTTTCAGGGATTCTGAACCAGTAGCAAGATCCCAGGGCTTCTGTAATAACATCACTGTCCTCTATCAGAAGGACACACCTGACAAAGTAACATCAAAGCAGACAAAGTACTGGCACCATGGTCATTGGTTCTCTTAATACTCCTCTCTTCTCATTTATCAGTTCTTCTCAATTCTCAGTTCAATCCTCAGTTCTTCTCAGTTCTCAGTTCAGTTCTCAGTTCTCTTCTCCCTATCTAACAGTACCAGCCCTGACTACAGGTGCCTGCTCCCAGAAGTTCTGGCCTCTCTCAGCTTAGGTTTTTCCTTATCTATTTTATTAACTCCTCCCTCTTCTGCCTCTTCCTGTTACATCAGCAAGTCCATCCTACTGTAGGGTTCACAAATTCTGGGTCTTAATACTTGACACAATCAAAAACTTGGAAAAAGGTGCTAAGTACCTATTTGAATCCAAATACAAAGGGAAGGAAAGATCTTCAAATTCCAATTATCATTTCAAAATCTCACCATGTAACTAATAAACTGAGAGAGAAGAAAATTATCTGAAAAATTGGAAAAATATACAATACTGACTGTGAGATTTGTTGGAATTTTGAGGGAGACTGGCCAATGAAAATGATGGTAATGGTAATTGTATCTTCTCTCTTCTGTCATTATTCATAAAAAGAATGTTTGTGTTCTCTACTTCTTCAACTTTCCATAGAGCAGAGTATCTGGAAAGTTTTGTTGCTCTTGGCTATGTTATCTTACTTTGTACCTTTAAGTCAAGAGCATTTTTCTTTTAACATTATGTGACCCATTGACTAGAGCAGGACTTCTTAAACTTTTTCCAGTTACAAGCTATTTTTCCTGAGAAATTTTTATGTGAGTTTGGACAGGTAGATATATAAAACAGGCATATAAGTCAAACATTTAATCATGAAGAAATTTATTTTAAAATAATTCTTGGTGGAGCCAAGATGGCGACATAGAAGCAGCAAGAATCAGCATCTCCTGCACAGTCACCTTAAATACACATAAAATAACAAATTTTAGGGCTCCCAAATCCACAAAACTACAGAAAACACGTGTCTTGCTGAAGACAGTTCAGCAGGAGGGACCCATACCAACAGGTCTGGAGCTGAGGCCAGACCAGCCTGAAATCATGGCCTGGGCCCAGGGCAGTACAGAGAAGCTGCACCCGCAGCCAGAGCCACTCTATTGCTAATGGCTAAGAAGTGAATCTGAACAAATTCAAGAGTGACAGAACCCACTGAGAGACCGAGCAAGGTGAATTCCCAGCCCAGGAAAGTGCCTACTTAGGTTGGAGTAAGAAGACCTCTGAGCACAAAGAAGCCATGCTGACGTGGAGCAGAGAGCAGAGAAGAGAGGACAGAGAGAAAAAGCTCCAGCCAGACATGCAGCAGAATCACCCAGCCTGAGAGGTTTGCAGCCATCTCACCAGAGGACAGTAGATCATCGAACCTGGTAGGAAAAAACTTGGGGCCCATAGCAGGAGAAGCAGATTCTTTGGGGGAAATCTGGATGTTTAATCTTATACACCCATAATGCCAGAAGCCAAGATGGGGGAATAAAGTTTAGTGGCTCATCTAAATCCCTCCCAGACCAAGAAAAGTCCAGAATTAAATGTTCTAGTCAGAGTAAAATCTTAAATCAGTGGAAACAGCCCCAGGCTTGGGCACAGCTGAGGAAAGCAGAAAGAAGACAATACAGAGTCTAAGCCCAGTAGGGTGGAGCCAGCAAGCCCTACCAAGAAAAGCCAATTTAGCACCACCACCACCCCCAATCAGCAAACAGCATCTCTGCCTCAGGCCTTCAGCTGTACCTAACTCTGAAGCTGCTTGAACAATAGCTCAGGGACACAGCCTCTGATACCTGAAGTAGCTGGGCCACCAGACCCCAAGAAGTTACTCTGTAAGCCTCAGGGTAACTCAGGGGAATCACTGAGAGTCTTGGAATTGGCCTCAGGCTACATATTCAGAGTTTACAGCTACCAAGCCCCTCCCTCCCAACCTGAAAAGCTTAACAGTCCAGCACTCCAGACTTGGATATCCACTACAAATTCCAGGACATAGGCACTAACAATGGGGAAGAAGGAAACTACAAAGACTACGACCATCCAATCTTTTTATAGTGAGCAAGAACAAACAAATTCAGAAGGCAACAGGGACTCTATATCCACACTGGAGACCACAGAAGGGAATGCAAATAGGTCTCAAGCCCAGAGAGCCTTCTTGGAGGATCTCAAAAGAGATTTTTAAAAAGAAATTAGAGAAGTAGGAGATAAATTCAAATCTACAGTGTCCAAACTGGAAAAAAATCTCACTGAAGAAATCAAATATTTGAAAAGCAAAATTGGAGAACTAGAACAGGAGGTCCAAAATCTAATTGGAGAAAAGGCCTCCCTAAAAATGAAAAATTAAAATAAGGATAAGGAACTCCAAAAACTAGCTTAGGAAAATAACTCACTAAAAATTAGAATCAGACAAGTTGAAGCTAAGGACTCTATGAGGCAACAAGAGTCAGTCAAACAAAACATAAAGATTGAAAAATTGGAAGAAAGTGAAAATATCTCACTCAAAAAACAACTGACCTGGAAAACAGGTCCAGGAGAGATAACCTAAGAATTATCGGCCTACCAGGAAATCATGATGAAAAAAACAGCGTGGACAGCATCATCCAAGAGATTGCTAAAGAGAACTGTACTGAGGTCCTAGAATCAGAGGGAGAAATGGTTATTGAAAGAATCCACCAATCTTCACCTGAAAGAGATCGAAAACTGAAAACTCCAAGAGATATCGTAGCCAAACTCCAGAGCTGCAAAGTCAAGGAGAAAATTCTGAATGCAGCCGAAAAGAAGCAATTCAAATATGGTGGAATTACGGTCAGGATTACACAGGATTTGGCAGCTGCTCCATTAAAAGATCAGAGGGAATGGAATGCCATTTTTCAAAAAGTAAAAGAGCTAGGACTGCAAACAAGGGTCAACTACCCAGCACGACAGACCATATTCTTTCAGGCAGAGAGATGGTGGTTTAATGAAATAAAGTGCTTACAGACTTTCCTTATGAAAAAGCCTGAGATTAATGGAAAACTTGATCTCCACTTACAAGATGCATGAAAGACATAAAAAAGTAATCAAGGAAAACAAACACTCACACATACATATACACACACAGATGCTCACACATGCACATAACTTGGGACTCAATAAGAGCAAACTGTCAACATTCCTTTAGGAGAAGCAGATACATGTCAATACTGAAATTTGTATACATATTGTGACACGTGAGGGGGATGTACACAGAAAGAAGTTTGGGTAGAAAAGAACTAACCTGAAGATTAAAAAAAATG